>PJEM01004704.1:0-147055 GCA_004023845.1 Helogale parvula
GGAAAACCCAATCAACTCCACCAGAAGCCTTCTAGAACTGATCAATGAATTCAGTAAAGTTGCAGGGTACAAAATCAATGTACAGAAATCGGTTGCACTCCTATACACCAATAATGAAGCATTGGAAAGAGAAATCAAGAAACTGATCCATTCACAATTGCACAAAAAAACCATAAAATACCTAGGAGTAAACCTAACCAAGGATGTAAAAGACCTGTATGATGAAAATTATAGAAAACTTATGAAAGAGATTGAAGAAGACACCAAGAAATGGAAAAACATTCCATGCTCATGAATAAGAAGAATAAACATTGTGAAAATGTCATTACTACCCAAAGCAATCTACACATTCAATGCAATCCCCATTAAAACTGCACCAACATTCTTCTCAAAGTTAGAACAACCTATCCTCAAATTCGTATGGAACCACAAAAGACCCCGAATAGCCAAAGTCATATTGAAGAAGATACTTAAACGGGAGGCATCACAATCCCAGACTTTAGCCTCTACTACAAAGCTGTCATCATCAATACAGTATGGTACTGGCACAAAAACAGACACATAGACCAATGGCATAGAATAGAGAACCCAGAACTGGGCCCACAAATGCACGGCCAATTAATTTTTGACAAAGCAAAAAAGAGTAGCCAGTTGAAAAAGGACTGCCTCTTTAGCAGGTGGTGCTGGGAGAACTGGACAGCAACATGCAGAAGAATGAAACTAGACCACTTTCTTACACCATACACAAAAATTAACTCAAAATGGCTGAAGGACCTGAATGTGAGACAGGAAACCATCAAAATCCTCGAGGAGAAAGTAGGAAAAAACCTCCTAGACCTCCACCGCAGCAATTTCCTACTCGACACATCCCCAAAGGCAAGGGAAATGAAAGCAAAGCTGAACTCTTGGGACCTCATCAAGATTAAAAGCTTCTGCACTGCAAAGGAAACAATCAAAAAAACTAATAGGCAAATGACAGAATGGGAAAAGATAGTTGCAAATGACATATCAGATAAAAAGCTAGTATCCAAAATCTACAAGAAACTCACCAAACTTCACACCCACAAAACAAATAACCCAGTGAAGAAATGGACAGAAGACATGAACAGACACTTCTCCAAAGAGGACATCCAGATGGCCTACAGACACATGAAACGATGATCAACATCACTCATCATCAGGGAAACACAAATCAAAACCACACTGAGATACCACCTCACACTAGTCAGATTGGCTAAAATGAACAAATCAAGAGACTGTAGATGCTGGCAAGGATGTGGAGAGACGAGCACCCTCCTACACTGCTGGTGGGAATGTAAACTGGTGCAGCTGCTCTGGAAAACAGTCCTCAAAAAAACTATCAATAGAACTCCCCTATGGCCCAGAAGTGCTGAAGCACAGAGGCACATGTACCCCAATGTTCACAGCAGCAATGTCAACAATAGCCAAATCATAGAAAGAGCCAAAATGTCCATCACCTGATGAATGGATAAAGAAGATGTGATATATATATATACAATGGAGTATTACATGGCAATGAGAAAGAATGAAATAAGGACATTTGTAGCAAAGTGGATGGACCTTGAGGGTGTCATGCTAAGCGAAATAAGTCAGACGGAGAAGGACAGATACCATATGTTTGCACTCATAGGTCTAGCAGGAGAACAGTAGAAACCTAATGGAGGACCAGGGGGAGGGGAAGAGGGAAAGAGAGTTGGGGAGAGAGAGGGACACAAACCCTGAGAGACTATTGAATACTGAAAAAGAAACTAGGGTTGAAGGGGGAGGGGGAGAGGGAAAAGAGGTGGTGGTGATGGAGGAGGGCACTTGTGGGGAAGAGTACTGGGTGTTACATGGAAACCAATCTGACAATAAACTATTAAAAAAAAAAAAAGAATGGTAGTCCTTAAGGGAAGAGTATGATGTCTGTTACTCATTCAAAAAATTTTTTAATGTTTATTTATTTTGAGGGAGAGAGAGAGAGACAGAGTGTGGGGAGGGGCAGAGAGAGAGGGAGATACAGAACTGAAGCAGGCTCCAGGCTCTGAGCTGTAAGCACAGAGCCCGATGTGAGGCTTGAACTCATGAATCATGAGATGTGCTGCAGTCACACAACTGACCCACCCAGGCGCCCCTGCCTGTTACTCATTTAGATGGTCCTCAACTCCTTATTCCACTTTGAATTTGAAGTGGAAGATCAGGTCAAAAATGAATCAAGCCAGGATCCTGAGAGCACATGGTGCCAGGAACCTTGGCTCCAGCTCCAAGACACAGCCCCTCAGCTTGTAGCTCAGGGATCTGCAATCTTTGACACAGAGATATGACAATGACAGCCTCACCAGCCATGTGGTACCTTAAAAGGGCATTAGTCAGCACAACACAATGAGCCAGAGCTTGTGAGGAAGCCTGAAAGCTCCAGGGTAGTCCAGAAGACCAGGATGAGGAACACATGAGATGCTCCTCGAACAGTTCCGAGGGGATCTGAGACCTTTGTAAGTTTCCCAGCAAATGTGAGTGAAGGCACAGAACCATCACCAGTGGCTGTATTGCAACCCAATGTATACCTCCGGGCTGTGCTCACTGTGCAATGGGGCTAGGTGGCTGTTCTCTAGAAATGTCACCCTTGAGTCTCCTGCATAGAATTCATGAATCACCAGGGGCACCTGAGAAAGGCTTTGGACGGTGGTGAACCAATCAGTACCGTTGTGATGTGAGCTCGCAGCTTCCTAATGTCTCTCTAACAAAAAAGTTCAGGCTTCAGAATAGATCCTCCGCAGACAGTAAATTGGAAAATTACAATAAAGAGACAGTTGCACTATTCATCAGGTCCTTGAAGATGCCGCTTTCTAAAAGACACAATCTTAGAATCCATACACAGTATGGAGGAGAGGATCCCTTCAGATTGTTGGAGAACAGAGTCTACTCCCTTGGAAAATCTTTCAGCAACAGGTGTTACTTCTTTTTGTGTTCAGGACATCAAACCCTCAGAGAGGCATGAAATTTTCCTAATGCAGCTTAGCTACTAATCATTCACAAAGAAACGCAGTTTTGATGGAGTTGTGAACACATGCCATTTGGCACCTGTTTTTGCCATCTTGGTTTGTTTTTCTTCCCCCAGCATTTTACACCTCCTAATTGAATTCGTGACCAGTCCCTTTCCTCCCAGCTGTTCAGGCCTAGAAAGCACATACACACATATTCAGATGGGTTACTGGAGCTGAACACGGTACAGGGATTGAGCCAACGGCATTGGCCAAGTCGCATGCAGGTCTTGAGGCCCAGCACCCCTGGTGCCTTATCCCTCTGTGCACAGGTAACTTGAAACTAGAGGTTCCATACGGAGCCTGCAAGGTTCAAACACTATCAGAAAGTCTGTCCCATACAAACAGGGCTTCTAGGGGATTAAAGAGACCTCAGGTCACAGGGTGGCCTATGCAGGAGCTTTGTGATATGAAAAGCGACTTCGTCGGAGAACCTCTGTGACAATCTCCCCATATGCCTGAGCCAAGCTGCCCTTGCACTGTGGTTTCTGGGGAACACGTGCAGGTCCTGGAAGCCAGCAGCAGGCACGCAGACCAAGTCAGGAGTCCACAAAATCGGAGCATGTGATTTAGATCCTGCACTTCACACAATGCCAAGGAGATGTGAACGGGCAGAAATAGTGTACTTTGTTTCTTGGGCGACAGACAGTGCGAATTTAATCCCAATCCCAATCCCAATGGTTGCTATTTTCCAAAGAATTCCTATGGAGTTGAGCAGAGAGAATGATAGGAATTCAAAAATCTTACTGGGGGAATATCACAATACCTTTATCCATAAGGACAGCGTTTCTCTAGACGTGGGCACTTCTGAAGCCTCCTGCAAAGCCACTGTTTGTTACTTCTGTGCCTTCCCCAAGACAATGAGGGACGTGGGCAATAACACGGTATATTAAAAGGCCATAAATTTATCTGCAAATACACAAATAACATTTGTGTATAAAGGCAAAAGCCTCTGGCTGCCTTGTAAGTAAAAAACACGGTCCCAAAGGGACAAAATAAATCCAGAAAATATCCAAAATGCATAAGAAAATTCAATTTGTGGTAAAGAGGTTATCTCATATCAACAGAGCAAGGAAGTGAATTTAATAATGGATGTTTTGAAAATAGTGAGCTCATTCATATCTCTACCTGTATATCATGATAATTTGAAAATACATTAAAAATCCCATGTGAAAAAGAAATTCTGAAAGCACCATAAGAGAATATTCAGAGGATTTCTTTGCATCCTTGAAATGGGAAAGGTCTTTCTAATGATGATTCAAAATCCAAAACTAGCCTAGGGGCACCTGGGTGGCTCAATCAGCTAAGCGTCCAGCTTTGTCTCAGGTCACGATCTCATGGTTTGTGGGTTCAAGCCCCACGTTGCTCTGTGCTCTGTGCTTACAGCCTGAAGCCTGCTTCGGACTCTGTGTCTCCCTTTCTCTCTGCCCCTCCCCTGCTCACTCTCTGTCTCTTTCTCTCAAAAATAAATAAACATTTAAAAAATCCAAAAGCCATAAAATGAAAAATTCAAGTACAAAAGATAAAAACGTTTGCATTATAAATTATACCTCAAGCATATAAAAAATCAAATGACAAACTGAAAAAAAATGTATAAGGACCAAAGGCTAAACTCCCAATACACAGAGATCTCTCCAAAATCAGTTTGAAGAAGATTTATTTTAAACATAAAAGCAGCACATTATTCACATTCTGCATCGTGTCTTTGAGCTTAGTGATAGCTTCTTTATACTTTCCTGCCACTGTGTTTTATTATTTGGGGAATTTCTTTACCCAACCAGCTTCCTGTTGATATACACAACAGGTACAAGATGTCTGGGGTATCCCCAAAATCTTTTGCTTTAAATAATTTTTCAAGAAAAAGAATTGTAGCATTCAAGAACTTCGACTGTGAAGTCAGTTTGCCTGGAGGTTCCAGTTTGGGCTGTTATCAGTTTCATCCTACATGACCTTGACTTCTGGCCTCTGTTTGTTCATGTGTGTAATGGGTTTGCAGTTAATAGTATCAGCAACATGAAATTGTGAGGATTCAACGTGTTACTATGCAAGTAGAGGATTTAGAATAGTACCTGGCCCATGATAACTGCTGTGGAAGGGTTAATCATTAAGATTATCACTATATGTCAAACAATATATACATTTTATTAGCTCTACTTTTATAACCTCTACTTTTATAATGTTTAGGACTCATGGAGAGAGAGAGAGTACAAAAGGGAGATATATTTTTTAAATTTTTAGTGTTTGTTTATTTTTGAGAGAAAACAAGAGACAGAGTGTGAGCAGGGGAAGGTCAGAGAGAGGGAGACACAGAATCTAAGGCAGACTCCAGGCTCTGAGCTGTCACACAGAGCCTGATGCAGGGCTTGAACCCATGGAACCACGAGATGAAGACCTGAGCCCAAGTGAGATGCTTAACCAACTGAGACACGCAGGTGCCCCAGACATGCTGTCTTCTAAAGTCAAAAAGTGGGATCCAATGGCGAGAAAATAATTCTATTACTTGCTGATTCTTGCTTTTCAGTGATGAGCTGCTTACAAATTCAGCCTGACAGGCATCAGGCCAGGATGTCAGGAAGTGGGAAGAACAGCCCTTGAACCTGCATGGTAATAAGTGTACCAGGGCTTCTGAGGCAGGTGGTCCCAGGCAGCTTTCTGTTTAACTTTATCAAGTAGATTTTATTTTCTCCACATTAAAGGTAAAGAGACTGAACCCAGAGAAAGCAAGTTCATAGCCTACTAATTAGGAAGCGTTATTGACCAGATTTGACCTTAAGACTTTGGCTTTCCATGCAGAGTCTTATCTCTGCCAAACTCCTTCTCACCCTCCCCCTCCTCCTTCTTTTACTAAAAAGACTTTATTTTTTCCAAACAGTTTTAGGTTTACAGAAAAATTGAACACATGGTTCCAAGAGTTTCTACATTACTCCCCCTTGCTTCTGTTATTATTACATAATAATACGTGTATATAATATTACACAGTAATACAACATAATCTTGCATTAGTGTGGCACATTTGTTACAGTAACTAAATGGATACATTATTGATGCATTAACGGAAGTATATGTTTCACAGGCGATTTTTAGGTCAGTAAAACTGTTCTGTAAGATACTGTTGTGGTGGACACGAGTCATTATACATTTGTCAAGACACACAGAATATACAACACAAAGAGTAAACTGTGAACTATGTATATGTAAACTGGGTACTTTAATTACCGCAAACCAGACAACGTTTTGAGAACACACTGCTAACGGTCCCCTAGGTGAATGCTTGAATTTTAAATGTAGTGACTTAGAGAAATGGATCAGGCTCAAGTTTCTTAAAAGTTACAACAGTGTTCAAGCATAACAAGGTATCATAAACCAGTTCAGAGGAGAAAATGTTGACTTTATTGAGGTGTTCTTTCCAACTGCCTTTGGGGTATGTTGCTTGCTTGCGTTTTGCATCTTAATTTATATTGCAAGTCCACGAAATGAGTAAGCTTGATTTCCAGGGCTTTTTTCAATGTCTTCCAAGTCCAAGACATGTTCTTTTAGCACATTCTTGTTAATACTTTAGTGCTATGTAAAGCTAATGAAGAAAGAAGGAAGTTCTAATTCTGCTTCAAGATTTCTTGTTACTCTGAAGATTGAGACTTGAAGGCATGGAAGAAAGACCACAGGCTTCATAGTCAGTTCTCAGCTCATCAATGACTAAATGACTGAGAAATGTTGGGAAAGTTACTAAACTGCCCTAAAAATAAAGTAGCCCCTTTATAAAATCAGGATGCAAATAATGCATGTGTACAGTTATTCATTCCAACGAATAGAGAGACTATGAAGAGGGTACCAACCCAGAAGGTGCTAAGTCAGGGTGGATATTTGATTAGAACTGATTTTTTCCAGGAGATTCTCTTCTGGTTGTCTGATGCCCCCTCCTGGACAGTCCAGAACCTGTATTAAGCAAGAGTTCATTTATTTGCTTCAAATACAAGGTTATTGAGGATTCCAGAAGAAGTGTTTCAAGAAGAGTCTGAAATCACAGCCAGGTATCCAGCCCAACCAAGAAGAAAATCCAAGAGAGAGGCACTGGGAAAAAAACAGAGAAACAAGATGAGGGTGGAAGGCAGAGCCCAGAATTTTCTGAATAATATTAACTATGATGGTTACTTTCTGTTGATATTTACATGTTCAGAATTTGTATATATTATCTCAATTAATCTTCACTGAAATTCTATGGTAAATAGAGGAAATCTTCATGACCTTGGATTAGGCAACAATACCCAAAACACAAAGAACCATAGGAAAAAAAAATAGAGAAATTGGGCTTCATCAAAATTAAAAGTATTTCCTTATATGTGGAATCTAAAAAAAATCCAAATGCAGAACAAAAGAGACCAGACTCTTACCAGAGCCAGAATACAGAGGGAATGGGAAATGGAGAAGGTGATCAAAAGATAAAAACTTCCAGTTTTAAGGTAAGTAGGTACTAGGGATGTAATGTACAACGTAATGACTGCGGCTAACACTGCCGTACATGTATAGAGCAGCTGTTGAGAGTAAACCTTAAGAGTTCTCACCACAAGGAGAATTAATTTTTCTTTGCCTTTCTTTTTATTGTATCTGTGTGAGAAGTTAGGTGTTAGCTGAACCTATTGTGGCAATCATTTCACAATATGTATAAATCCAACTTTCATGCTGTATACCTTATAACTACACAGGGATATATGTTATTTGTTTTTCAACAAAACTGGAAAAGGCTTAGAAGTATTTTGTTTCAAAGAGCACAATCAAGAAAGTAAAAAGGCAGGCAGAAAATAGCTGTGAATCGTATACCTGACAAGAGACTTGTATCCAAAATATAAAAACAATCCTTACAACTCACCAAAAAAAGGCAAATTACTCAGTTAAAGAATGGGCAAAGGATCTGCATACCCATTCCTCCCAAGAAGATATATAAGTAGCCAATAGCACATAAAAAGATACTCTATGTTATTATTAGTCATTAGGGAAATACAAATAAAAAAAACATTGGGATACCATTTTATATTCATGAGAATGACTTTACCAAAAAATACAAACAAGGATGCAGAGAAATTTAGAACCCTCATCCACTGCTTGGGAATCTAAAATGGTGCAGCCACTTTGGAAAACAGTTTGGCAGTTCCTCGAAATGTTAAGCACAGAGTTACCATATGACCCAGCATTTCTACTTCTGGGTATATACCCGAGAGAGAGGAAAACGTATATCCACACAAAAATCTGTTCACCAATGTTTATATGGCAGCACTATTCATTGTAGCCCTAGATGGGAACAATACAAATGTCCGTTATCTGATGAATGGACAAAAAATGTGGCATATTTATACAATTGGATATTATTTGACAATAAGGAATAAATATTGGTACATGCCACAATATGGATAAATGCTCAATGAAAGAAAGTAGTTACAAAAGGCCACATAATGTATGATTCTGTTTACATGAAATGTTCCGAGTAGGCAAATCTATAGAAACAGAAAGTAAGTTAATGTTATCAGGGATGAAGAGAAGAAAGGGAGACGAGTTATAGTTATGGAATTTCTTTTTAAGATAATGAAAGTATTCTGGGATTAGTGATGATGGTTGTACAACTCTGTGAATATACTAAAAAGCCATGAAATGTATTCTTTAAATTAAAACTGTATCATATATGTATTAAATCTCAATACGGCTGTTAAAAAAATCTTATGAAATAGGTGTTCTATTTAATAGATAAAGTACTGAGGCTGGCTGAAAGCCAGATGAGCTACTGATGGAGCCAGAACTCAACTGGAATCTGTCAACTCCACAAACTGGATTTTTTTTTTCTAATTTAGAGTCAAGATAGTTAACATATAGTGTGGTATTGGCTTCAGGAGTAGAATTTAGTGATTCATCACTTACATATAACATGCAGTGCTCATCCCAGCAAGTGCCCTCCTTAATGCCCATCCCCCACTTATCCCATCCCCCACCCAACACCCCACCAGCAACCCTCAGTTAATTTTTCTATTTAAGAGTCTCTTGTGGTTTGCCTCCCTCTCTGGTTTTAGATTTTTATTATTTTTGATTGCTGAGTACTATTCCATCACTCACACACTCACACACACACACACACACACACACACACACACACACCCCACATCTTTATCTTTTCATCTGTTGATGGACATTTGAGCTCTGTCCATAATTTGGCTTGTTGATGTTGCTGCTATAAACATTGGGTCCATGTGCCCCTTCAAATCAGCTTTTTTTTTTTGCATCTTTTGGATAAATACCTGGTACTGGAATTTCTGGGTAGGGTAGTTTTTTTCTTAACTTTCTGAGGAACCTCACACTGTTTTCCAGAATGGCTGCACCCCGTTGTATTCCCAACAACAGTTCCAAAGGGCTCCCCTTTCTCCGCATCCTCACCAACATCTGTTGTTGCCTTCGTTGTTAATTTTAGCCATCCTGCCAGGTGTGAGGTGGTATTTCATTGTGATTTTTATTTGTATTTCCCTGATGATGAGTGATTTTGAGCATCTTTTCATGTATCTGTTAGTTATCTGGATGTCTTCTTTGGAAAAGTGTCCATTTATGTCTTCTTTCCATTTCTTCAATGAATTATTTGTTTTTCAGGTGTTGAGAGTGGCAACTTCTTAAAGATTTTGGATACTAACGCTTTACCTGATATGTCATTTGCAAAGAGCTTCTCCCATTCTGTAGGCTGCCTTTTAGTTTTGTTGACTGTTTCCTCTACTGTGCAGAAGCTTTTTATCTTGATGAGGTCCCAGTCATTTACTTTTGCTTTTGTTTCCCTTGCCTCTGGGAGACATGTTGAGTAAGAAGTTGCTGTTGCCAAGGTCAGAGAAGTTGCTGCCTTCTCTCCTCTAGGGTTTTGATGGTTTCCTGTCATTTTGAATTTATTTTGGGGTATGATGTAAGAAAATGGTCCAGTTTCATTCTTCTTCGTGTCACTGTCCAGTTTTCCCAACACCATTTGCTGAAGAGACTGTCTTTTTTCCATTGGCTATTCTTTCCTGCTTAGCCAAAGATCCATACATTTGTGGGTCCATTTCTTGTTTTTCTATTTTGTTCCATTGATCTATGTGTCTGTTTTTGTGCCATTACCATACTGTTTTGATTATTACATCTTTGTAATACACTTTGGAGTGCAGAACTGTGATCCCTCTGACTTTGGTTTTCCTTTTCAACATTACTTTGGCTCTTCAGGGTCTTTTCTGGTTCCATACAAATTGTAAGATCATTTGTTCTAGCTCCCTATTTTGATAGGGATCACACTGAATGTGTAGATTGCTTTGGGTAATAAAGACATTTTAACAATATTTGTTCTTCCAATCTGTGAGCATGGAATGTTTTTCCATTCTTTTATGTCTTATTCAATTTCTTTCATAAGCTTTCTCTAGTTTTCACTGTACAGATCTTTTACCCTGTTAGTTAGGTTTACTCTTAGGTATCTTATGGGTTTTGGTGCAGTTGTAAATAGGATCAATTCTTTGATTTCTCTTTCTGCTGCTTCATTATTGGTGTATAGAAATGCAATAGATTTCTATACATTGATTTTATATCCTGTGAATTTGATGACTTTATGTATCCGTTCTAGCAATTTTTTGGTTCTGCTACCTGCATTCTTGACCAGAATGTTCTAATGCTCTAAAGCCTTCCTGAGCTAGAGAGAGAACCTGAAGTAACTTTTACAAGTGAACTTTGGTCTTAGACCTCCCAGAGGAGTGCCATTGCTTAATGGTCAGGCCTGGTTTTTGGGGCAGATTGTTTAGACATGATTCTGGTTCATGACTTCATGAAGGTGTGATCTCAGCATGTTGAAGTTATTTGTTGGTTGCTAAGATCTTGACAAGACCAACTGATGTGTGTGGCACAGAAAGCTTTGTTCCATTGCACAGGACATTCACTGGGATATACTGAGTCCAGATGCTCTGAAACTTTGGTGTCTTTCAGCATTACCTGATAATCTTGTTGAAAATGCAAATATCCAGGTTCAACCCCAGACATACTGAATTGAAAACTAACCCTTACTACCTGGTCAGTGTTGTCAGCTGGGTGGCATAGAGACAGAAAATCTGGTGACAACGGATAGGTTCTTGTAAATAGGCATTGCTAACTAAAACCTCCAGAGGAGGTGATTCCAATTCGGGGCCCAGAGACGCTGTTGGAGAGCAGGGAGGAGCTGTGTGCCAGACGCTGACCCCTAGCGGTTGTAGGAGGAACTCCAGAAACCTTGCTTCAAGTTGTGAATCACAATAGGGGCTGAAGGAGCAAAACTTTCATTTTGAGAGCTCCAGTCCATGTTTTGACTATTTTGAGAAAAAGAATTTATCTTCTTTTGAAAGCTACTCACATAATCAAGAAAAATATGAAGTTTTGAGTAGAATTCGTCCCCCATTTTTCACCACAGAAAACTATTGTTTTATGCTTTGATGAATACAATCCCAGATATATGACTCTGAGCCTACCCGCATGTAGACAGAATCTTTTACAGTTTTACATAAATGGAGTAACTGAGTCAATGCATGATATTTTTGTAAACTTGATATCAGTATCTTTGGGAACTATATGTTTTTGGGAGGAAAGACCCCATCTCTAATGAAAGAAAAACAGCTTGGGTTTGATTTTTAGACTTTAAAAAAGTTTTTTAAAAATGTTCACTTATTTGAGAGAGAGAGAGAGCAGGGGAGGGGCAGAGAGAGAGAGAGGGAGACACAAAAACCAAAGCAGGCTTTGAGCTGTCAGCACAGAGCCTGGTGCGGGGCTAAAACCATGAACTGTGAGGTCATGACCTGAGCCAAAGTCAGACGCTTTACTGACTGAGCCACCCAGGCGCCCCTGATTTCTACAGTTTTATAATAGCTGCCATTTTATATAATGAATACAAACAATCCTAGTCTTAAAGTACATATCCCAAACCAACAGATCACAACTTTTTTATTGCTGTTGATGTCGTTACCCCTTTTTTCTATGTTAATTGCAAAGCTAATAAAGAAATAGATTGAAATAAACAGTTCATTTCTTCCATAAATTTTTCACAGTGCAGAAAATATAATGGTTGTCAAGAAATTTTATGGATGCTTTCTAGATGCATGAATGTGTACAGGTCCTTGGAAACAAAAATTGTGGTGTTTGAGAGTTTTTAACTTTTAAGTTAATACTTTCATATGTAGAAGAACAAAATGTTAGTTTCTGTCACTTTGTTTCTTTGTAATTCTAGAATTCTCCAAGAATTAAGTTACAAACCAGTCTATAAACCTCAGTGTACTTTGTAGTAAACATACACTGAAAATGTTCCAATAAATGTGCCCTGACAGAAATTGTAAACGTTTTCAAAACCAAACCTTATGTTCCAATAATCACTCTTCCTGTCTTCAGGGAATTCAAAAAAACATTTTCACTTTTTATGTTGGGGGATGTCTACATGAGACTGGAATTCTTGATTCGAGAACCCAGAGCAAGAGGTAAATTCATCTAGAAAATAAATTAGGTGGAAGATATTTTGTTTGGAAACATTTTGTTTTTTATTTCCCATGGCATGAGAACTGGTCCTAAAAACATTAGCTGTTTTTCAAGAGAAATATTTAATTTGAGCTTCAGAGATAATAAGGAGCAAACCTTTGTTCTTAATGTTTATTTAAATTTTTTTTTTTAGTTTCCAGTATAATTAACACATAGTGTTATATTCATTTCAGGTGTACAGTATAGTGATTCAACACTTACAGACACTGTTCAGTGCTCGTCACCAGTGCATTCTTAGTCCCCTTCACCAAGTTCACCCTTTCTCCGCCCCCCCCCACCTCCATTCTGGCAACCACCGGTTCATTTTCTGTATTTGAGAGTCTTTTGTTTATTTGTTTTTTAGCTCTATTTTCCTTCATTCTTTTGTTTGTTTCTTAAATCCCATACATGAGCGAAATCGTACAGCGGGAAAGAACAAATCTTTTTTATTCACAGTTAAATGGAATATTAGTAAGGATTTTTTTTTAATTTTTAAAAAATGTTTTATTTATTTTTGAGAGACAGAGAGAGAGAGAGAGAGAGAGACAGAGACAGAGACAGCCTGAGCAGGGGAGGGTCAGAGAGAGAGGGAGACACAGAATCTGAAGACAAGCTCCAGGCTCTGAGCTAGCTGTCAGCACAGAGCCTGACGCAGGGCTTGAACCCACGAACCGTGAGATCATGACCTGAGCCGAAACTGGATGCTCAACCGACTGAGCCACCCAGGCATCCCAGTAAGGATTAAGAAAACATCTGGAAAAAACCGACAGAAATCTCTTATGCTCAGTGATAGCACATTTAAATATAAAGATACGTATCTGACACTTTTTTTTTTCTCTCCACACGTATTTGCCTTCACCTACTGTTGGTATGAATTCATATTCTTTTTTTAGAGGTGTTTTCCTCCTTCTAGAAAATATTAAAATTCTCTTGGGATATCCATAAATAAACAGCAAGTTCTTTTTAATTTCAAGGGATATTGCACAAATATAACTTTTCTGTTTGTTACCACTGCTATCTTTGTAATTGGACAGCTTGATAAAAGTGAAAATTAAACTTCTTCAAAAAAGCATACAATTACCAATCACTTATTAAAACCCTTTCCTTTTTATATGCCCTAAGGGACTACATTGACTTTCGATGTCTGCTAATCCACAGAATAATGGATCCTTCATTTTTTTTTCTGAACCCGATGGCAATGCCTGAGTTAGGGGCAGGGAGGGGGCTGGGCGGGGCAGGTATAAGCCATTACTAGGTTTTGAAGGGCTGATGTTAGGAGTTCAAATATATCACTTGTTTTTAGCCATTTCAGTAACTGACTAACCAATTATCACTTGTAGATAGTGACAGAGCAAAGAAACCAAAGGGAGAAAACACTGAAAAATAGACGTG
This sequence comes from Helogale parvula, assembly GCA_004023845.1. Taxonomy (NCBI): domain Eukaryota; kingdom Metazoa; phylum Chordata; class Mammalia; order Carnivora; family Herpestidae; genus Helogale; species Helogale parvula. The sequence continues at coordinate 13,944 of PJEM01004704.1, forward strand.
TCAAGTGGCATTAACAGTGCTGCGCGCGTGCCCTACTTTCCTTGCAATGAGCAGTGTCAGGATGGACTTCAGAGGCCTCTTTGTATCGGCACACACATGGGGACACCCCTGTAGGACAGAAACTCCTGCTTAGGGTGAAAGTTTTCTTGCGATTTTTCTTTGAATGTTGCATCTCTGTGCCACCAAACACCGAGCCTCGGGGTGAGAACGCAGAGCCTGACAGCCCTTCACATGGATGTGAATGTTGAGATAAATGAAATGGAAGCCCACACGGGGGTATTCTGTCCTTATAGCTGCTCAGTTATTGAGAGAGAGAGTCTTACTCTTTCGGGAAGATGTCAGGCTAAGTTCACGTGATCCTTGGTAGAGGCATCTGCATAGGCTACTGAATTGCACTCGCAAAGAGTAGGTAACACCAAAGCCAGTTCATATTGCCCCACAGGGGAAACTCCGTCCATTTTGAGGTCATGGCCAAAGGCAGTTAACTCACCTAAGGAAGTGTGGGGCAATACTGGCAGAATGAGAAAATGCTTAAAGACAGCATTGGGGAATTGAAGGTATGTGAATGGGATTCGCCACTTTCCATTTACTGGAATGCTGGACCGGCGCTCACATCAGAGCTCAGAAACTCAAGTAGGAGCCATGGTAGAAATTACAAAGGGAACAGAAGTTTCTCTGAAGATTGAGAACCTCTAGGCTGCTTTGCAGACGCTGCTTCCTGAAGGGACTACTATTAAATAACAAACATTATAGATCTCAAATTTAGATTGATTGAAAAGAAGGTCTTTTTAAAAAATTATTTTTAACATTTATTTATTCTTGAGAAAGACGGAGACAGAGTGTGAGTGGGGGAGGGGCAGAGAGAGAGGGAGACACAGAATGGGAAGCAGGCTTCAGGCTCCCAGCTGTCAGCACAGAGTCTGAGGCGGGGCTGGAACTCATGAACCGTGAGATCATGACCTGAGCAGAAGTTGGATGCCTAACCGACTGAGCCACCCAGGTGCCCCAAAAAGAGGGTCTTTGAGAGGCCACCTAATAGAGATGCATTTTCAGAGCAAAAAATGGAGTACTGTTATGGATTGTGAAAAGGATAGCATACATATTAAAATAAATAGAGTTCAGTCTTAGCTCTCATTAACTAGACTTGTGACCAGGGAATTTAATCTCTTTGTGTCTCATTATCCTTAAAGAAATAAATATAAAAGTAGACAAGAATACAATTTCAAATGGTAAATGTATTATTATCATTAAAGTTGTGATATCCCTGTTAACCTTAAAGAATAGAACCTTTTGATATCCTTCAGGCCTCCTGAAGTATCTATTATTAAATCTTAACATCACACAGCAAGATGGGATCTTGAATTAGACCCTGAATGGGAATACCTATATTAGATTACTGTGAAAGCTTGATATATTGAACCTCAGTGCAAAGGATAAGAGTCAAAAAGACGCTTGGGGTGCCTGAGTGGCTCAGTTGGATAAGCATTCGACTCCTGGTTTTGGCTCTGATCATGATTTCAGTTTCTGAGTTTGAGCCCCGCGTCGGGGCTGACAGTGTGGAGCCTGCTTCAGATTCTCTCTCTCTCCCTCTCTGCCTCTCCCATGCTTGTGCTCTCTGTTTCTCAAAAATAAAATAAACTTAAAGAAAAAGACATTTGATATGCTGAGATAAGCAAACAGCTGAGGAAGCACTCCGTGATGACGTGTGTCTGCAGGGTCCTGTGCACGTTATTGTTAGATGTAGTAGAGACAGTAGGACTCTATCCGCAAACGTTCTGAGCTAACCAATAGAAGCTAAAATAACAGGACCCATCCTTGGTTTCTGACAATAATAGAGTAGTTAATTGAAGACAAACTCTCCCATTGAGTTTATCTAGACATGGTAGGCAACAGAAACAAACGTTGGTTTCAAAAGTGTAGATTACTACCAAGGCACTCAGAAATTGAGGCACAAAAATCTGAGAGAGAAGGAAGTACATTGAGGTGTGTACTTTCCTCCTCAAAACGTTAGTGAATTTGTAGGTGACATCAAACCAAGAGGCTTAGAGGTCAAGTAGCTGCTGCTAAAAAGAAACCTGGGTAGGTAGAATTTTGAGCTATCTCAAAAGGGGGGGGAGGGGAAGGGGATTTGAAGGCTCACCAATGAGAGGGAACACTGGGACCCCCACAACCACAATAGGATGTCAGAAAGGGTTACACCCTGGGAGTAAGGCCAAATTAAAAAATACCAGCCTTTATAAAGACTAAAACCCAGTTTTTAAACAGTTAAAGCCCAGATTAGATTAAGGTGATCTGCCAGTACTGTAACTACACATCTCCCCTCCCCACTCCCAAAAGTAAAATAAATCATCTCTAGAGGGAGGCACTTGGATGGCTCACTCTGTTGAGAGACCAACTCTTGATTTCAGCTCAGGTCATGATCTCATGGTTGTGGGATCAAGCCCCACCTTGGGCTCTGGGCTGGGTATGAAGTCTGCTTAGGATTCTCTTTTGCCCTCTTCCTCCTCACTCACTCTCTCTGAAGGAAGGAAGGAAGGAAGGAAGGAAAGAAAGAAAAAAAAGAAAAAAGAAGAGGAAGAAAAAGAAAGGAAGAAAAAAAGAGAGAGAAAGAAGATCCTCTCCAGAGGAATATAGCACCAACCATATACTTAAATTATCTCTAAATTCTGCCATTGCATTCATTCATTTTATTATGCAGGAAAATACAGGCAGATAACTAAAAACAAAAAGAAAAGATATATTAGAAATCAATAGGTAGTTCAATTATTGGAGCTTTCCAACACAGACTTTAAAATGACTGTAAGTATTGTTTAAATAAAATCAATAAAATGAAGAATTTCATCAAACACTAAAATATATAAAAATAAAATAAAAATTCAAGTACTGAAAAATAACTCTAGGTCTGATTTTAATGGTTAGATATCTCATAGGATTAGTGAACGGAAAGATAAGTTAGAAGAAAATATATAAAGAAAGAGGGAAAAAATGGAAAATACATAACCCAGTGAAAAAGTCTAACATACATGTAGCAGTCATCTCCAAAATAGAGAATAAAATGGGGCAAAAGCAAATATTTGAAAAGATTTGAAATACACTGAGAATTCTCTGAACAGATAAAAAGACATCAAGCCGTATATTGAAAAAACTCTATAAACCTCAAGTAGGATAAATATAAAGAAATCACACCTCAGCACATCCTCGTAAAACTGTTAAGAATCACAAACTAAGAGAAAATATTAAAAGAATCCAATAGAAAAAATACATCACCTTCACAGGAGTACCAATAAGCCGAATTCTCATAGAAGTGGTAGAAGTCAGAAGACAATGTGCTAACAGCTTTGAGGTCCTAAAAGAAATGCCAACCCAGAACTATATATCCAGTGGACAGGTCTTTCAAAAATAAACGCAAAGTAAAGATATTTGCACACAAAACTATATCAACTATAAATGGAATTCAATTAAAAGTCAAGAATTGTCGAACTAGATTGAAAAATAAAACATCCGTATTCAAGAAATACTTATAAAGAAAAAGGAAGAATGAAAGTAAACAGATGAAAAAGATAAAGCATGCAATCTTAAACCAAGAGAAAAATAGGGCTGGTGGAGCTGTGTGTATACCAGATAAAGCAGCCTTCGGTAAAAGTGTTTCTTCAAATAGAGAGGAACACTTCATAGTGGCGAACGTTATCAGTACGTCAACCCTATGTTTAAGTTATATGTGTCTACTAGCCCCAGCTTCAAATGGATGAATCCAAGCTGACAAGGTCAATCACAAAAGTGGCTGAATGCACAGTTCTAGGAATTGTGGAATACACCTCTCTCAGTAACCGTAGAACAAGCATAAACAAGGAGCCCACGGTGTTACAGAATGCTTGAATAGCAAGATTATTGAATTTGACCAAATACCATAGCCCTCGTTGAACATGTGATAATGGAGTATTGGTTCTATTTCTTAAATGTGTTTTTCTGTTAGAGAAACATATTGTAGTATTTTACAAATGGAGGGATGAAAGGCCCAGACGACAGTGGCTTCAGATAAGTCATGAGGGACAGAGGATGAATTGGAAAGGAAATGGAGGTACAGCAACGTTAGAGAAGTAGTGTGGCCCGGACTTCTGGCCCCAGTGTCTGAGTGAGACTGAAAAACCACAGACAACACAAAGACAAATAATTTGCAAACACAATTTTCACAGCTTAGGTTGCTTACCATTATGCTTCAAAAAATGTTAAGAGCATGACAGTAGCGTAAAACATTTTACAAACAGCCCTCAATAAAGCTCAGTGACATCCCAGCATCTTATGTATATCTATTATTTTCATATTTTGTTGTAAACCTATAAAAACTGGAGTATCTCTTCTCTTCCATTACAATGCACCATTGCTTTGCTATTTTGCAACAACTTCCCTTTAACAGAGATTCCTTTTCTGACTGAATATGTAGTTGGAAATGCTATAAACAAGTAATTTAAATCTTCCAGAGGTTATAATTTAAATCTTTCCAGGGAGTATAAAAGTCTTAATGGGTCCAATTCTTTTATAGTTACCTCTAGTTAAATTATGCTTTACTCGTGAAGTCGATTTTTAGCTCAGTTAATTCTTCCTGAATATACTGGCTAAGATGTTCCATTTCTTTTTTTAAGTGAATAAATCACAGAAAATGGTATTGTAAAGATCATATTAGATCTTTAGATTTCATTGTCAAACCTTTTGAACAGCTTCCAATTGGAAGACTTTTTTCAAATTAATGATTTAAACCAATCATTTTTTAGTTGCTACTAAAACAGCAGCTCTGGAAATTCTGTGGGCAGGCTTATTTTAAAATTATTTAAATTGTCAATTAACTCTCATTAAGTTTTTCTTTTACTTTAATGATTTCATTTCCTTCCATTTTAAGAAGGATTTCATTTAAACTTTTACGGATATTTTAGAGACGCTTGTGTAATTTTATATTTTAAGTTGTATTGCTTATATTTCACTTGATAAAATAAATATCAAAAGTAGTATTCAACAATGTTATCAAATATTAAACAAAAAAAAAGTGGAAATAATTTCCTTTGGAGGGTCAACTTCCTTGATAAGATATACAAATTCTTCTTCATATCATTGAACATTTTACAAAATAATCTATCATTTAAGGGATCACTCCCTGTTTTATAAATTGAACTAGTAGTATATATTGATCTATCAAATATCTTACTATGGTTTTTGGCAATTAATTGCCAAGAAATAATATAATGAATTGATAAAACATTTGTTGCTACTTCTTTTAAGCTCTTCTAAACCTACTGCTCAAGAATAAGACGAAGGCCCAAAATGCAGTTGCTTATGCTAACCCCCGCATGCCTGACACTTACCTACAACTTCAGCTCTCCCCGAAATAGAGGCTTTAACCAATCAGGAACTGTCTAATCAGCACTAGTGAGGAAACTGTTCAATAGACAACTATTCCCTAAAGGAAAGTAACTTTGCAATAATCCACCTTTTTTTTTTATCCCCCTCATATAACTTCCTTGTTCCCGCTCCCTTCTGCCTGTAAGCATTGTTATTTTGTATAGCTCCTTGGATCTCCTTTCCTCAGCTCGATTGGATGCTGAAGGTGTATTGCTCAAATTCAAATGGATTTTTTTTCTCAAACGCTTAAAATTTTTTAATATGTCTCAGTTTATCTTTTAATATTGTGTTGCTAACCAGCTAATAGTTGCAACTTTATCTTTTGTATAAGTAACTATGTTGGGGAAGGGAATACTTTCCCTGTTAAAAAGGTGAAGACTTCACATACTGACAACTCTTTTTTAATCCATTGTCAGTAATTTGGAAACAGTCATTCCCTCGGGTACTTTTTCTCCTTAACACATAAGATCTCATTGTCACGAGGGACTTATGTTCATTTGACTGTTGTTTATTACATGACTGAATTTTGCCATCTTTCCTCATTTTAACAGTGATTCTTTATTATAGATAATGTGTGTGTGTATATATATAATGTTTTTTAACATCTTCCCTCATTTTAATAGTTATTCTTTATTATAGATAATGTGTGTGTGTGTGTATATATATATGTATATATATATGTGTGTGTATATATATATATATATATATATATATATATATATATCATGTTTATTTTTGAGAGAGACAGAGTGTGAGTTGGTGAAGGGCAGAGAAAGAGGGAGACACAGAATCTGAAGCAGGCTCCAGGCTCCCAGCTTTCAGCACAGAGCCTGATGCAGCGCTTGAACTCATGAACTATGAGATCTCGAACTGAGCAGAAGCCCGATGCTTAACCAACTGAGCCACCCAGGTGCCCCAAAATAAATGTACTTTAAAATAACTATAATATTTGGGATATTTTACTGGGTTTTGAACATGGACAGAAATACCCACCTTTTTTACTCAAGCCCTCCCTAAATCTAGCTGACTTATTAGCTAAAAAGGAAGTAAGATTTTAACTGGATCAACCTGATGGTCAGGACTCAGTAATGTAAGATTAAAAGATAGATTTATGTTTTTCCTACCATTTAAAAAGCTTGTCTGTTAGATATTCTTTCTTCACACCTTGATATTTTCTGGCCACTTTCAGTTTCATTTTTCAGGGATTAAAGAGCAGTCTGATCTAAACTGAATGTCTCAGATCCACTTTAGCGTTCTCCCTTGCCCTTGGCCCTGACCCAGAAGGTTGGGGAGGGCTGTGTTGGGTCTTCTCTCTCTCTTGCTTCATATCTTCCTGACTTACCATTTTTTCCCTCTGGATCTTTCAGAGTTGGATGGGACCGAGGAGTAAGAAATATGGGGCAAAAGAAGAGACTTATTTATTTAGCTGGTGCTGCTTGGAGCTCTTAGCTGTCAAGTGCTCTCTGGTCTGTCAGGCTCCTAATACCGGCTTGTTTTTTCCTTAAAAAAAAAATATTTTTTAATGAGGGACAGAGAGAAAGAATGCAAGCAGGGGAAGGGCAGAGAAAGAAGGAGACAGAGAATCTGAGCTGTCAGCTCAGAGCCTGACATGGGGCTTGAACACATAAACACTGAGATAATGACCTGATGCAAAGTTGGACACTTAACTGACTGAGCCACCCAAGCGCCCCTTAATGGTTATTCTGAAATCAGTGTCGTTCTTAAAAGGAAGGCAGTACATTATTTTGTTTAGATTTTTTTCCCTTTGTCACACAACTGGTAAGATCAGCTTTCTCCAACGTTGGGTACCTTAAACACTTGCAGTGGCAATATTTGTGGTTTCAAACACCTTTCTTAACTCTTACAAAGATAACTCTATTTTGCCCACTCTATTATTGTGTTTCTTGTAAAATGTTCAGTTAATCTTGCTGATTATTTCCTCAATTAAAAAAAGTACACAGGCACATCTGCAAGGCTGAGAGATGGTTTGTCTCAATCCAGACCTATTAGTTGTGAAAATAATGAAATATTATCATTCCAGTTGGTAATTAGCCGCTATTCTGAGTCTCTGAGTTTTGAAAGCAGTATATTCATATGTACTTTGTGTTTGTATCTGAAATAGCCACAGGGTCTAGAGTCAGATGTTGTAAGTGGGTTATAGCAATGTTTTTTCATCTATGTTAATGTCTAGAGAAGTATTTGGATGTTTGGAGGAAGGTGGGACAATTTTTGGTAGTATTGGATTTCCAGCATCCCTGATCTCACAGTAAATACCAATAGTTCCTCAGTTACTGGGGAAACCAGTGTTTCCAAAATTTTCTATGTCTCTATTGAGAAACACTGCATTAGCTTATTTTATTAAATACTAGTATATCTCCTGCATTGGCCCATCAGAAAGACTTGAGTCGAAACATTAGGTTCAGTTGTTACCTTCGAAAGCCCAGAACAGGATAATCTTAGTTCCATATAAATAGAGAACGTGAGGCAAATGACACCAAAACTGTACAGGGAAGGTCAGGAAAGAGTAGCAATGAAAACATTTTCTGACCTAAAACATTGTAATATGTGATTTTCTGTAACATTAATGACAAAAATAATCATAATTTGTTGAGGAATTACTTTGCACCAGGCTCTGTGATTATTGTTTGAATTTTATTGAATCCTTTCAACAGCCTAATCTGAAATAGGTATTGCTATGCACTTGAGAGGAAAGCTATATTCTCAAGAAAGCTGCCTACTGTGTGCTCTAAGCCTGATGCCTGGCTTCAAAGCACGTGGGCTCCAAGGATGGGGTTTGAGGCTGGGGTCTAAAGATCACCACTCAACTCAGACCCAGGAAATATACAGAGTGAATGGTTAAGAGCAAAGCCAACATCATCTAATGGTGTTTTCTGCCCTGCTTTATCCTAGGTTCTTGGTTTTTGAAAACATTTCTATGTGCAGTTTCTATTTTATAAGTTTCTTCCTCTCAGTTTCCAAAACTGAGCTATTAAATTGAGCCAATCATTTTTTAAAAAGCATTTTGTCATACCACTCCTTGATTTCTTGGACTGATTGCCAAAGTTTTGTTTTCTTATAGGAGTAATTAAACTCTTAATGTATCTAATTATTTTCTGTAAATAGGCAGAAATTGCTATTTGGAGATAAATGATTTCCAGCAGAAACTTGGAGCATCAACTTATTGGCTAGTAAGAAGCCATTTAGTCCAAATATTTGCTGGAGAAAACAATGTCTTTGTTAATCCCTGTCATTTGGGAACACAATATTGATTCTTCCTCTAAATTCAGATCTGTCGACGTATCACTGACTGTGATCGTTGGGCTCAGAAATCTGTAAGGTAAGGCGAAAAGTGCATGTTGTTTGGATTTCAGTCAGATGCCCCTAGTACTGGCATTGGCAAATGGCTACAGAACGGCAGAAGTATGATCAGAGCCTCACTCAGACCAGTTTTGGCGAGAAGAACCTTTTCCACATTAACTGATGTGCTTCAGGTATTGAAAATCTCTTTTAAACAAAAGCAATTTTACCTGAAGTCCGACTTTGCCTCTCCTGATGACAGGAGGTGCCTATATTAAAAAAAACAAATAAGTAACAAAAATGCTTAGTTACTTTATTGTTTATATTCAGTACTCTTGGGAAAAGAGAAGTTACTGAGGGGAGAAAGCGATAGTCGATGGACTCACAGATTGATTATCCGAATTGGCAGAAAAGGTTAAGAAGCTGTAGGATGCATAGTGTCTTCCAGTGATGAAATCTGTCTCTATAAGTCCAAATGAGATTCTGTTTATATTTATAATATTTGATGAATAAAGAAAAATAAGATGATTAGGATGTGGGCTCCAAAGGCTAATATTAATTTCAAAGGTCACAGTCTTTCTTTGGGTGGAAATTGGGAGCCCTCAGGAACCCTGAGAGAAATTAGTCAAAATACTGTGTACGCAACACTGGCACAGAAGTTTTAGGAATAGTAAAGGGCTTTGCAAGAATTGGTAACACATATACACAAAGTCTTCATGTTGCTAAAGGGTATGTGGGGCACAGCCTGATAATGAGGGGCTTACCAAGGCTGAATGTGGAGAGTGTTGGCAGATAAAATGGCCTCTTTTGGGATCTGACCCCAAACAAATACCACTATGTTTCCCAGACTGTCCCCTAAATTATTCAATACATGTAAACCTTCAATATAAAGCTGGCAGATTCAGCTTGATTACAGTAACATTTTAAGCTTAGGGTCAGGTTAGGGGCCAAGGGTAAGATCTAGGAGGATGATTGGAAAAAAGTGATGTGTTTTTAAATATAGTGTTAATTATAGCTCCAATTCTGTGGAAAATGGTACCAGCAAAAACTTATGTTTTGAATTTATCATTCGAGAGTTCAACCCTGGGGAAGCGAGAATGAGAGAAATAGGAAATAAGGCAGAGGAGAGATGGCAGGTCCAAGGGAGTGGATGACAGGGCAGGAAAGATTTACCCCTCCTGGGTATTATCTCCTCACGGGATACGAACTCCCTACTTCCAGGGTGCATACTATTTTTTTAATGTTTATTTATTATTGAGACAGAGAGAAACAGAGCATAAATGGGGGAGGTGCAGAGAGAGAGGGAAACACAGAAGCCAAAGCAGGCTCCAGGATCTGAGCTGCCAGCACAGAGCCCGATGTGGGGCTTGAACCCACAGACCGTGAGATCATGACCTGCGTCAAAGTCAGACGCTTAACCGACTAAGCCACCCGGACACTCCAGGGTGCATACTATTGATCATTAAGAAGATCCCTGGCTTCTCATGTTTCAACAGCAATAGAGAACCTGGGGCTAGTGAAGCCGTGTGTGCCAGGCATGAGGTGAGGCACTGTGGGCCTGTGCCATGGAAGCTAATGCAAAACAAGTGGGCAGGGGTCCTAGAGACAGGTAGGGCCAGGAGAATCTGAAATAGCAAGTGTGAGTCAGGATACAGAGGGTGATGGGTGCTTGGGCAGTACAGCCCTTGAAAGCCTGGCCTCTAACCATAAATCAGGATAAAACTTAGTTAATACTCTATATAGAAAGACCTGTAAGAGAGGTCATCTTTTGTCGCACTGTAGCCAACAAGACACAGCAGGTCCTCATTCTTCTCCAGGGCAGATGAGGACCCAACTGTTTTGGTGCATCATTAAGAATGGATTTGATGGAGGGCCACCTGGGTGGCTCAGTCCGTTAAGCTTCCCACTCGATCTTGGCTGGGGGCATGATCCTGTAATTTGTGAGTTCGAGCCCCACATTGGGTTCTGTGCTGATAGTGTGGACCCTGCTTGGGATTCTCTCTCTCTTCTTCTCTCTTTGTCTCTCCCCCACACTCTCTCTCAAAATAAATAAATAAACTTTAAAGAAAAAGGTTGGATTTGATGGAACATCAAATCAGCTGACAACTCCAGCTGGTACAGCATTAAGGAAATGTATTAACTCGGATAAGAGGAAGTCTAGAATTTGGTGAATTCAGCAGTTGAATCATGTTCAAGCTCTCTGCTCTCAAATAGGCTACCATCTGCCCAGATTTCTTTCTTTCCTTTTTTTTTTTTTTGAGAGCTAGTCCTATGTAATATGTTCCAATATCATATATTTTTCTGTTTCTCTTTATACAACAGCCCTGGCACCACAAGATAGAAAATTCAACTGTTTTGTCAGCTGTTTCACAACCTCATGAGATGAGTTGCCAATTTCCCAGCTAGGAACACGAGTTGGGTTCTCATTTATTTCTTCCCTATAGTTTCCATTCACACAAATCCACGTTTTACATTCCCTTATTTGCCATACGTCCTCTTCCGGTATCATATTTTGTACTTTTAGGATTCTTGGTTGCAAACAACTATAAAAATGTGGCTAACTTAAGCAGAAATTGAATCCATTCAAAGTATATCTAGGCCACCAGCATCTATGGGAAAGCTGGCAAAACAACTCGGGCAGACACCATGACAGGTAAAGCGCAGCCAAAATTCCGCCACCGCTTAGACTATCACTGCTGGCAGCGCTGCCCGCCTACCCTTGTCCCCATGCAGCTGGGTTCACTGTCCCTGCCACACTCCTCCTCCCGTTGAACCACCTCACCCGTCTGTTGGGTAATGATTTCTCATGATTATGATTTTCTTTGCTAAAAACCCTAAAAAGTTAATAACACGTACATTTCGGAAGCGGAGACCTTTGTTAATTGAATTGATTTTTTTTTTTTCAGTCCTTGTTGTCTCTAAAGACCTGGCTCTTCAAATAATGAATCTTAAACATTATCCAATGGCCAACCTCATTATCATGGGAGTTGCTTCCCTGCTGGGTTTTTACTACAAGTGATTGATATTTTCTCCCTATTGGTTCTACTTCAGTTTTAATCAAATAAAATCAGGTAATCTGAGTTTTCTGCTGGAGTATTTGGTGTGTCTTCTGGCAACTAAGTGAATAAATTTATTGAGCGTGCATAGTTTGAAATTTTCTGGTGATAGTGTTTTATTGATTTGCTCTTTTGTAATTAAATCAAATAAGCTAACATTTCTAGGTCCCCAAGCGGACTGAACATGACTTAAACATTTATCGAACTGGATTTGTTATTTTGTGCAGTTGTGCTGATGGACACACAAAACCCTGCAAGATGAGATATGAAATGTAATAAAACCCACATATTATCCACAGACCAAAGTCTACTTTTATCTGAGCTGTCCAGAACTTTTAGCACCAGCTGAGGAGGAAAAGGTCTGAGTAACAGTGGCTTATATTACCCATTCCCAGTGTGATTGCAGTTAGAAAAAAAAAAAAGATTCTTTTTAGCCTAGAAGGTCTTTCCTCTAAGGAACCTCAAAACTGTTACTACATTTCATAGATGTTTTCAATGTATTTAGTTAAAGAAAAACAGTAGAAGTCAATAAAAGATTTTAATTTTGAAAATGATATCTATAAGATATATGTGAACAAAACATTTAACTGACTTAATAATCGTTAAGCCAACTTTTAAGATAACCGAAACTAGTCCACATTTTTCTAGAATAGTATGTATCTCCATTAGACCAGTTAGGGGCTTTCAAAAGAAAGAAACCAGAACATAGAGGGCTCTAAAGAATCACTTGTATTAACAAAGTGAATTAACAGAATCAATGACTAGATTATTTTGCTTTTCATGATGTGTAAGGAAATCCCCCGCCAAAGGCCCTCTGCAGTAACCAAAGACTGGCTGTTGACGGACTTGATGCTGTTAAAATTGTGGGTGGGAAATTCAATCCGAATACCTAGAAACCTAGTCTCACTCTGTTGTTGCTGTCTCTTTTTAACTAAAGAAAAAGACCAGGGTTTAAAGAGTGATGTATTGAAACTGGATGTCATTAGAAATGGTATCACTGCATCCTGGCAATTCTGTTAGGGCACCATGGTGGGAGGTAGCCCCCGTCTACTAGGATGGCAGCCCTGGAGGAACAAAATGGGGCCAATCCAAAGAGCATTCGTCACTCCTCAGGAGCATTGCCAAGTGAGTCCTTCTGGAAAGGCTGTTTAGCTCCTGGAGATACTTCAAAAGAGCCCATGGGAGCCTGGGAAAAGCAGGGTGCCTCCACAAACTGAAGGGCTTTGGGAGCTACCTGAGTTTCTTGGGCCAGAATGTCTTCTGTATTTGGCAGTGACTAAACTAGCGGGATCAGATCCATTACAGACTCACCGAGTGTGTGGCTCTTGACCTTGTAAAGATCAGGCACTCCCTTTCAAATGCCTGACGCCGTAATCCTAGTTGAGAGGTACAGATTGGGAGTGACCTGTGGTTTTCAGGTTTCCTTTTGATCTTTCAGCCCCGCTCATTTGCTGCTCTGCCACATGTGCATTCCAGCACAGTAACTGTCCCTGTGCCTTCCCTAGAGAGCCGCCCACCTGCTCACCACCGGCCGCCTCTTTGAAGTGCTGGGCTGCTTTTCATATGATGTCCCCCCCATCCCTCATCCTCCTACTCCTTCAGACCCTCCCTGTCCCACTACACACACACACACACACACACACACACACACACGCACGCATGCACTGAGCTCCTAGTTTAAACTGTAAAAGCTGGTGTGATCTCTCTACATTTTGGTTTCCCAGGGCAAAGTATGCCATGGTTTCAAATGATTTCGCAACTGACACCATTAGGCAAATATTATTCAGTGCCATTATTAAATTTCTCCTCTCTTCTCTGTGGTGACCTGAGGTTAATTTGTAAGTACAAATAACTACACATTATGATCCAGCACAGAATATTTCTTGCCACTTTTCAGTTAAGCTTAAGTTATAAAAAAGCTGTTGTAGAGTCCATCTGGACTCACCCATAATTTTCTAGTTAGTTAAATCATTTATCAAATGGCCGGCAGTATCCTTATTGTTCTGAGTGTATCTTTTTGGAACAGCAATAAAAAAATGCTTACCTACTTGATCTAGTATTATTTATTAGTAATTATCTAACAGCAAAACAAAATCTCAATTTCTCCACTTCTTAGTGACCACTGGAAAAGAAAAGCACAAATCAATTTTTTTAATAGAAAGACCTATATCCTTAATTTAATCAATATCAGCACAGAATGCAGAGTCTAGAATAATGCTGAAGATCTTTTTATCCTGAGGTCTCCCACGTTACATTTTAAAGCATGTTCCAACTAAAGGAATAACAGGATGGAGACTTGCTTCCTTTGTTAGCTGGGCACAGGTTTCTTAACTTCTAAGAGTCTCAGTCTCCTCTGTAACGTGAAGGTAATGGCTTCCCCTCCCTCCCTCGCGAATCATAGGGTTGAATGAGACTAGTACTTGAAAATATAGGAACTTGCTGTCTAAGCAGGAATCCGGAAACAGCTTGTGTGGAAACTGGCCGGCCGCTGAGCCATGTTGACCTTCCTCTTCCTGGGGAGTAAGTGAAACTCAGTGAATGGTCCTTTCCCCAGGCCATTCCGCTGAGCCGCATCTTTCAGGCTCCCCTCTGCTTGTCCCAAATCCATTTCTTACTCATTGCCTGGCCACGGCCCCCTGACCTAGCACTTCCAATCCCCCAAGACACAGATTTTTAAAAGACAGCATTTGCCACATCCCCAGGATGAGTTTATAATATTTCCAGCCATTTTGACCAAACGAACGTGTTCAAGTTTGGAGGCTTCCCTCCCCACACCCATGTGACGGTAAAGACGTCTTAACAAACGGTTGAGGACTACATATCAATGGAATTGGGCCAATATTGAAGACTTTTCACAGACTTCTCTCAATTTAATTAATCAAATTTCTTTTATTTAGCATGCTAAAAATCCTTTCTGATTTTTCTTACTACATTTCTTTTTTTTTTTTTTTTGAATTATATTCACCAGGATCAGTTGCTTTCTATGGAAAGTTTACAACAAAAGAATTTGATTTATTCATCATACTGTTCTAATCCATGTTAATTTTTTCATCCATTGCCATTATAAGGGGTTGGGGGACGTTATTTCTTTAATTTCTCAAGTTGTCTTTGACCACAGAAAAGCTGGAGGAAGAATAAGACAACTGTTTTACACTCCTCCCATAAGCACACTTACCATAGTTGTTCTAGCTCTTCAGCATATTTTCCCTTCCCCAAATCAGTGGGAGTGGGATGCAGAATCAGAGCACTTCATCCCTAACACTTGTCTGTCCTGAGTACATTCTTCAACAAAAACCAACTCCTTATTTGAATTGTGCTCATAGTTAAGAAGGGGGAAATGATTCAACCAACATGAATTCAATAGCATCAACTAACATAAAGTTTATACTGAGTTTTTTTAAATCATCTGCAACTGGTCCTTTGTAGTTTTTTGTTGTTTTCGTTTTTTGCTCTGAGTTTGAATCCGCTTCATGCCTCACACATGGCTGTTGTTTCCCTGTGAAAGAAAGCAAAATGGGTAGTCTTCCATTGTTGCGCCTCACCCACACCATCACAATCAGGGGTGCTTGGCCCTCTAAGAGAGACAAAAGTAACTGGGTCACCCTGTATGTTTCTGAGCCTAAAGAACACAAGGTAAATTTGAACATTTGCATAAACATAAAGTCCCTCGCAAAAGAAATTTAGCCTTTACTTTCACAGTGCTAACATTGGGATATATTTCCCAACCTTTGTTAGTATGTTAATTATAAGAGAAAACTGCTTAATTTCACCATGAGCCACCTCACGTAAATGTGATATCTTTGAGACGTTTTGTGTTTTCCTTTATGGGCGTCTGCAATTTCTTTTTTGATGTTGGGCTAATTCCTTTGTGTCTGTTTGCATGTCCTTTATTATTTTTTTAAGTTTATTTTTGAGAGAGTGAGAGGTGGGGAGAGAGACAGAGAGAGAGAGAGAGAGAGAGAGAGAGAGAGAGAGAGAGGGATAGAGAGAGAGAGAACAATTTGAGGATGGGCAGAGAGAAGGAGACACAGAATCTGAAGCAGGCTCCAGGCTCTGAACTGTCAGCACAGACCCAACGTAGGGCTTGAACTCACGAGCCGTGAGATAATGACCTTAGCTGAAGTCGGTCACCTAACTGACTGAGCCACCCAGGTGCTCCTGTTTGCATGTCCTTTAGATAGTTGCCTCTCCAAGCCTTTGGATCCTCTTGAGTCTGTCTCGGTCTCCAACAATCCCACTGTTTCCCTCTGTTCTTCATGACGCTGATTCCTTTCAAGAGTCTACAAATATCGAGTACTGTGCTGCAGAACATCCCCCAGTGAGAACTGTTCGATGTGACAAAATCCATGACCATCATTACTCTTTTCGATGCCAACATTTTTCCAGAGTAGCCAGGGTGCACCACTTCAATAGCCAGTGTCCTATTGATGTCTGAGCGCTTCCTTGCTTTCTGCTACACTGAGTTGTTCCAGGTTCATCCCAGCCCTGGAATCAGTTATGTCTCCAAACAGTCCTTGTTTCTCTTTTACTGGAAATTGTATTTGGAAATCATGATCTAAGACTTTTCAATGGATAAAAGCTAGGATAATAAAAAAAATTTGTATTGATATATCCAAGTCAGTTCAACAACACATGAGTTTTCCCTGCTTTCTCCCATTCCATTTTATATCTCTTCCCTCCGCAGTGAAACTACTTAAAACATTACTAACAACAGCACTATATTTACTCCTTCATTCAAAACTACGATATATCAGAATTACAATACCAATAGCAACAACACTACTAAGTTTAAGTTTAAGATTAGTTTGTATGTTGGGGGCACCTGGATGGCTCAGTCGGGTGAGAAGTTGAACATTTGACTTTGGCTCAGCTCATGATCTCATGGTTTGTGAGTTCAAGCCCCACGTCAGACTTGCAGTTGTCAGGGCCATGACGGCTTCAGATCCTCTGTCCCCCCTTTCTCTGCTCCTTCCCCACTTGTGCTCTCTCTCTCTCTCAAAAATAAAACATTTTTTAAAAAGATTCCTTTGCATTTTTTTATTCCCAGAATATATCCCACAATACTGTGTTCTAATTACATGAATGACTTCTTTTCTCTGTCTGATTATGTTATTAATTACATATACTTTTAGGATAATTAGTTTCTCATTATATTTAAATTTAGAGTTTACTTTTTCTATCATTTCTGATTTTATTTTGTTTATTGGATATATAAAACATTTTATATGGTAGAAAAGTCAAAACTAAAAAATAATTTACACTCAGAATAGTTTTGCTCTTCTTGGTACTCCTCTACCCCGTTCTTACCGCTTGCTGCTGGCAACTAGTTTTGTTAGCTGATCTACCTTTCCTGTGTTTCATATAAGCAGAAGCTAGATGTTTTGTTATTCCTTTTATTTTCTTAACAATAGGTAGAGTTCTACATATCCTCTCCTTTTGAACTTTGCTTTTTCTACTTAACAATATAAGCTCGAAATGATTCCTAACTGGCTCATAGAGCCTTCTTCATTACAGCCATGATTTCTATAAAATTCAGCTCTCCTGGCCTAATGGATTTTTCTATCAATTTTAAGTCAATAGATTTACTGTGTGCAGCCAATGTCACTTATTTTTTTTTTTGTTTTTCCCAGGTCAGTTTTATTTTAAATATTTCACTGTCACAAAGACAGTATTCTGTTTTTCATCAAAAAATTTTTTATGTTTGTTTTCACATTGCTATTTAAAAAAATCTCAATAGTAAATCCAGCATTTTAAAAACGAGTGCATTATTGGGGCACCTGGGTGGCTCTGTTGGTTAAGCGTTCAACTTTGACTCTGGTCATGATTTCATGGTTCATGAGTTCGAGCCCCACATTGGGCTCTATGCTCACAGCTCAGAGACTGAAGCCTGCTTCAGATTCTGTGTCTCCCTCTCTCTCTGCCCCTCCCTGACTCATGCTCTCTCTCTCTCTCTCAAAAATAAATAAACACTAAAAAATTAAAAACAGTGGAATTATTTATTTTACTCTCTCTCTCTTCCCCTCCCTGTCTTTCTCTCTCTCTCTCAAAAAACTAAGTATTAAAAAAATAAAAAATGGGCACTTGGATGGCACATTTGGTTAAGCATCGAGTTGGTTCAGGTCATGATCTCATGTTTATGAGTTTGAGCCCCTCATTGTGGACAGTGCAGAGCCTACTTGGGATTTCTCTCCCCCTTTCTCTCTCCTCCTCCCTGACTTGCACACTCTCTCTCTTTCTCAAAATATAAATGAAATGTTGGGATCAAAAAAATTAAAATGGTGGTATTATTTCTTTTTAGAAATGTTTATTATTAATTTGATAATTAACCTGTGATTTGTATTTATTTCTCATCTAATCTATGAGAAGATTTTTTAAAGCTTTCTTCATGATACCCTGTTATTCAGGATTAAATGACAAGTCACTTTCACATTCTTTACATCACTTTGGTGACGGTAGTCATAGACTATGTGGCTGACCAAGCAAAGAGTAAGTGGCAAGGTAAATGCTGATTAAATGTCCCCTGGTTTAAAAGGACAGAGTTAAGGGTGCCTGGCTGGCTCGGTCAGTAGAGCATGTGGCTCTTGGTCTCAGGGTCTTGAGTTTAAGCCCCACTTTGGGTATGCAGCCTACTTTAAAAAAATTAAAAATTAAAAAAACAAAAAAACCCAAAATAAGAAAGAGGTCTCGGTAAACCCAGCCTTAAAATGGCAGAGTTGAAGAGTGGGGTCAGATTGTCTGGTTTATCTTCAGGACAGCTGTATTAAAAGTCTATGCTGTTGCATAAAATAGACTATTCTGATCTGTAACATGTAAGATTCATCCACGTCAGCTTCTGACATTGTATCAGATGATAAGAGCCTCTGTTATCACTACAAATTGGAGTTTTCTAATAAATTATTAGAGGAAACTGTTAGAAGAATTTAGTGAGTTGGTGTCTCTATTGCTCAAGTCTGAATATCTCAAAAGCAAATTTCACCAAATATGTCATTTGCTTGTGATTGTGCCAATTCCAACATGGCTCCTGTTACTGTAGTTGGTTTAATTCAAGAAAAATATGTTGCTAAACAATAAGGACTTACTGGTCAGATCTCAATGGCTTCTTGAAAAAAACCTGAAACTTAGACCTTTGTTGCAATTCTTCCACCAACTTCTTTCTCTGTGACATTCCAAATTTTATGTCAGGTCTCTCCTTTGGAAATGATGGTGCAAACTGGAAGTGTTGGGAGGTGGGCAGGAAATCGAACATAGAGAGGAGTGACATAATCTTGGGGTCAATTTGCCTTTCTTCATGTTTCACATTGAGGCATTACCATGTTTTCACAGAGTTCAAGAGCTTGCAGCTACCCTGGCCATGCCACTTATCAGCCATTTCATCTCCGGCTCGCTTGCATAACAACTTTTCATCTGCAAAATGGAGTTAATGCTATTTACCGTTGGTGCCCTCCTCACTCTCTTCCATGTTGGAATATTATTTACATGATTGTTCTTTGCTCTTGGTTCTTAGAAGATCACGCCTCTGTAGGGTGATGCTTGCCAGTGGTCGCTGCAAACCCCTAAATTACACTGTGCCTGTTTGCAGACTGTACAAATAACCATAAGGCATGTTTATTATTGCTGTAGCAATAGAGCAGCATGACACCATTTGGCCCCATGTGCGCCTCCTAAACCTTCTCCATCGTACTAGGTTTACTTTGGTGGCTGTTGGAGTTTGCTAGGCTGTAGTGGTTAGGAAGTGAGTACGAGCTTTGGAGTTTGATATGATCTATTGTGGTGATTCTTTCAAGTCATTGTTTATTTTAAAACTGGAAAATGCATAAGGGTTTACTTTCTTTGCTCTGTGGCTAGCACGTACGTCATTATGAATATCAAGCCAATGCAACATACTTTGCATTCTGGGTAAAGCAACTCTAGAAGCACATATCTATGGATTAGAGACCACCAGCCTATGGGAGGGAAGTAGAGTGGAAATCCAAGTTTGAGCCTTCGCTGTTACCCCTTGCCTTTGGTTGGACATGTCTGGAGATGCTTGAGATTGTGGCAGCGGGCTTCTGAAGTGTGTAAAGGCACTTGCCCTGACTAAGGAGGGTGTCTGAAGACCCAGGCCTAGTCTTATCAGAGGGTTCTGGATATGGAGTAGAGGGTGTAAGTAAGGACAACATGACAACTGTCCATGTGAGGTCTCCTCTGCCCCAACCCACAATACTGATTTGGTGGGAAGGGGCTTTGAGTGGACCAGAAAGGGAGGGGTTCCCAGAAAGCCTCACTGTGCCACTACAGATTAAAAAACCTCTGTGTTTTACGAACTGTGTAATAGATTGAAGGAATCTTGTGGTTTTGCTTTGGTGGATTGGAAACTCTCATACCAGCAGTTCCCCTGAGACTCCAGAAATCATTATGTAGTGGAGAGTGTGTGTGTGTGTTTGTGTGTCTGTGTGTGTGTGTGTGTTGGGGAAAACATGTATGGGGAGGCACTTCAAGAGATCTATTAGTCCTAAGATTACAGGTGGAGATAGAAACAGAGACACCGTTTCTCACAATTATTGAGATCCTCTATTTTGTCCTAGACCAGTGCAGTCGTTTGCTTAATAACTTGAAAATAAATGGAGGCAGGGAGGCACAATAATGTGACCTACTTAATGCCTGTGAAGTCCACACGTAACAACGGTTAAGATGGGAAATTTTAGGTTATGTGTATTTTACCACACTAAAATTTAAAAAAATAATTGAGGTGGGCAGATGGGAGATACAGGTGACTTCCCCTTTTAAGGAAACACAGGTCCTATTTTTAAATTTAATTTAATAAATAGAAAAACGTGGGACAAAGGATAGCCTCAAAGGGATTTCTGCCAGTCAGGCTGAATGATAATCCACTCTGGTTGAGTCATTAGCTCTCCTATCTGGTCATTAATCCCTGTGCCTTGAAAACAGACAAGCACCAAGCGCGGTCCTTCAATCTACTTTCCAGTAGGGATATCCGAATTACACTCACTCCACTGAACCTTTTCCAGACCAGATGTTTGAAGACTTTTCAGTCCTCTGGATGAAAACCGTCCTTTATCTTCTTGATTTATGACAGCCTTTCATTTAATGATCAAACGGAGCCGCTAATAATTCTGTTCTAGATGTCTTAGAAGGTCCTCAGCGGAATATTTATGTCCCATAGGCTTCTGGCCTTCAATCCTGCTTTCCTCTATCGGACGCACAGGTCTTAGTGCCCTACGCACTCTCTTCCATGTTGGAATATTATTTACATGATTGTCCTTTCCTCTTGGTTCTTTGAAGATCACGCCTCTGTAGGGTGATGCTTGAAATGGCTGTCACTTGGGGTGAAATACACCACGTACTAAATTAAGCCACTCCTGTAATTTGACCTATTCAGGCCATAGAATTCCATTGTCATACTCACTGTGTGTTATGAAAGGTTTTCTGTTTTACCTACTCAGTGCAGTAAGGAGTTTTGGGAAATTTGATTCTTGTGTGGTGAGAAATAAAATGACCATATGTTATTTTAGTATCTGTATTTTCTTTTAGAAGAAAGATAATGAAAGGAACATCTTAAGAATGAGAAAAATTACTAAAGGACTCAACAGTAAGACTGAGTGGTTGGAGCGTTCAGAGAGAGGCACAGTTAGAAATATAACTTGCTATTTCTACTTGAAAATTCCCCCCTTGGATGTAAGAAAAGCACCTCACAAAGCAGTTGAGAGGTCTAATCATTTTAGTCTTCTTAGACCCGAAATCACACAGTCATGCAGAAACTGATTGGAAAACACTTGGTTTGCTTTTGATAAGACCACAGACCAGAGAGTTTTTATTCTGACCTGTAGGGGTAAAAAGGTGATTATGGTACCAGTAAATATAAAGAAGAATGTATGCCATTTTGAGGGCACAAGGGAACCTACCCTCTCTCCAGAAAGGCTTTCTTATCCATTGTTAGGTGCCGGAAATCATGTCATTGTTACTTTTCCTCCTCTGTAGTTTAAGATCTTATAGGTAAATGTCTCTGCAAGGAGTTAAGCCACTTTTTCTAAGTGTGGGAGTAGCTGTTTTAAAGTCACGGAGGGTACTTGTTAAAATGCACATTCGTGCCAAGGCCCTTTGAATCAGAAATTTGGGGATTTACATTTCAATCAGTCCCCAGGTGATTGTTTTCCACCAAAGAGGGATATCACTATTTAAATCCCTTTCAGTCATTTTGATATAATTGAGCTGTTTTGCTGAGGGCAAACTTTGGCTGGGAGGAGAGGTGGAGAGCATTCTGGAGAGGTAAGGGAGGACACAACAACTCTCCAGGGAATAAAAAATAAAAGGAGGGAAAGACTGACAGGAAATAGAGAGCCTGTTGATAGAGATACTTGTCCTTTTTCACAGTTTGATTTTTGGAAACTGACATTGGGAAAGGCTTTGAGGGTGTTCCAGAATTTGCAGTACAGGAGAATTTAAAAGAAGAAAATACAAACTCAGACCAGGGGCAAATGAGAGGTTTCAGAGCAGACATCTTACTCAACACTGGGGGGATGATTGCTTGAAACTCCTGGAAATACAACAAGAAATCACAAATTGAAAGAGGACTTAGAATTCCTAAACACCATACTTTCACATCCCCAAACAGAAGAACGTAAATGCAAATGAATATAAACACACATTTACCAAAAATATAATGGAAAATTATGGAAAGAATCAGATATGTATTATAAACCTACTATATGCCAGGAGCTTGCATATACTTGTCTAATCCTTACAACTTTTCTGAGGTCCTTTTATGGCAAGATTTGAGAAATGAAAAACTTAGGATCAGAACATTTAAGTCCCTTGCTTGATAGGATCATCAGATGGTGACTTCAGAATCCACATTCTTAACACTGGGCACAGCGGGTTCCATATTAAGTATGCAGCTGAACTGCATTTCCCAGACTCCTGCATTGAGTTGGCCTTATGATGAGTTTACCAAATGGACTGATAAGAGGAGATAAGAGTTCCACTTCCAGACCTGGTCTTAAAAATTCTTCTGTGAATACTCCTCTTTCTTTTCCCTCTTCCTGGTGACTGGGATGGAGCAGTGTCCTAGGGCAACTTACAGGGAGCTTACAGGCTAAAGATGGTAGAGCCTCTCTCTATAGCCTGAGATCCTGGTAATTCTATAGATTGATCTGCATAAACAAAACACAGATTCCTCATATTCTTGAACCCTGACCCATTCAGATCTATTGATACAACGATTATCCTGTCATCACGGATGATACGAAGGAATCATGCTACACTTCTAAAACTCCAGCAACAAATGATATATAAACAGTCTATTTAATAGGAAACACACCCAGTAAGGAAATGTACAGAGCCATATTCCACCTAGAGAAGAGTTTAAAAAAATCATAAATTAAAATGTGGGATGTGTGGCTAACACTGTGGGGACCAACATTCATTTACATAACGGGGAAGCATTACATGTTGGTATAATCTTTTTTGGATGGAGATTAGAAAATATTTATTAAGAGGCATTGTAACTTTTATCCATTTGAATTGAAACCTAGTCCTCGATATTAACCCTAAATAATTATTTGAGATAAAATTATCTGTATAGAATTGTATTTATGATGGCTAACAAACAAACCCCAAATACAAAACTAATGTATTAGAATTCTCCAGAGAAATAGAACCAGGATGTGTGTGTGTATGTGTGTGTGTGTGTGTATTTGTGTGTATGGCAAGAAATTTATTTTAAGAAACTGGCTCCTGTGATTGGATTTCAAGTCCAAAATCTACAGATTAGGTTAGCAGACTAGAGACCTAGGAAAAAGTTGCAATTTGAGTCCAAAGGTAGTCTCTTGGCAGAATTCTCTCCTCTTCTGGGAAGGTCAGGTTGTTTTTTCTATTAAGACTTTCAACTGATTGGGTAAGTCCCATCCCACATAAGGAGAGCACTATACTTTACTCAAAATCTACTGATTTAAATGCTAATCTCATCTAAAAAATACTCTTGATAAAATAAATATTGAGAATAATTATTTGGCCAAACATCTGCGTGCTGTGGCCTAGTTAAGTGGTCACATAAAATTAACCATTGCAACTAATATAGTTAAATATCCAAAATTATGAATTTGAAAACTCTACAGAAACATGAAATGTCATTTTCTCATTTCATGGAAGCTGATTGCATGTCCTGATTGCCAAGATGTGTGGGTGATGATGGGTAAGCCTTACTATTTCATCTCAAGATGTTTATGGCCCAATGAGACAGGGATCCTGGGAGACTGTGTGTGTGTGTGTGTGTGTGTGTGTGTGTGTGAGAATGTATTACTATGTTATGCCCAGATTTTAATATCGCCCCCAAAAAACCAGAGACCGCCAGGGAGGCTGAAGCATGCATGCAAAAGCAAAGGGCTTTATTACAGGTTTAGGCTTGCGGGGGCCTAAACTCGGGCTCACAGACTTTACAGGCGTGGTGGATCCATGCTGAGAGCAAGCCCGGAACAAAGGTGGGGTAGGACTTTTATGAGTTTGGGAAGGGGGAGTTACAGGAAATGGTGACATAGGTGCAGTGATCCAATTATTATTACACAATATTATTGACAGCAGGTTTATCCAATTACAGCATTTAGAGTGTTAACCAATCACAGAGTAGACCCAGGACCCTCACATAGGGCGTAACTAGCCTTAAGCAATAACTGATTACCTAAAGCTATTTCTAGGCCTGCCCTTAGGAATGTTAAGGGTATTACAAGGGTGGTCCCTCTTGCCTTGGGCAATGTGTAACTGCCTAATAGTTCTGGAGAGACTGACCTTTAGACCTAGTTTAGAGGGGAAACTTAAAGCCTGTCATGGCGTCTGCTAGGTTCAGACTCGTGTTCTTACACTGAGGCTTTACCCTGTGGCAATGGGGAGCTCACAGGTCTTTAAAGACAGCAGCTTTCCCTTTCTGGAAGATGATTTTGGTAGCAGGATAGGGATTGGTATATAAGGAAGCCTCAGGCCAGGAAACTAATTAAATAGGCCTGCTGAGAAGTAACTGGGGCCTGAATTAAAGTGATGTCAGGGAAAGGGAAAGGAAGGAAGAGATTTTAGGAAACTACGTAAGAGTCAGAAGCAGTGGAATTTGATGGCAGACTGGCTATAGAGGTTAAAGGAGAGAAAAAAATAAAACAAAACATTAGGGAAAAGTCCCATATTTCTGGCTTGTGGTTTCTTCTTCACAAAGTTACAGGATAGAGGAGGAAAAGCAATTTGAGAGGGAAGGGAAAATGAGAGTTTGAGTCCACTTTTGAATATATGTCACTTCTTTGTTTCATGTGCTTTGGGACAACCACAGGCAGGCTGCAGTCAGAAGACAAACCAAACTAGTATTTTAGCAGACAGAAATGAATATAAGGGAGAGATAAGAGAAAGCTAAAAAGGGACACTTGAATAACACAGAGCTACTAGGTGCTGGAAGCAGCTTCTGTTGTGCCCAGATTTTAATATTGCCCCCCAAAACCAGAGACCGCCAGAGAGACCAAGTCATGCATGCAAAAGCAAAGGGCTTTATTACGGGCTTAGGCTCACGGGGGCCTAAACTCGGGCTCACAGACTTTACCGGTGTGGTGGATCCGTGCTGAGAGCCTCGAACAAAGGCGGGTAGGGCTTTTATGAGTTTGGGAAGGGGGAGTTACAGGAAATTGTGACATAGGTACTTTTGGCGGGACCCAATCACAACATTTAGAGTATTGACCAACCACAGAGTGGGCCCAGGACCCTCATGTAGGGCGTGACTAGTCTTAGCCTCCATCTTTAGGCCCGCCCTTAGAAATGTTAAAGGTGTTAGCTGGCCTTTCCTGATTGGGCGTTACAAGGGTGGTCCCTCTTGCCTTGGGCAATGTGTGCCCTTCTATTGTCTCATGGAGTCAGTTTCAGACCTGCATCCTTACACTTCCATCCTACGGCCGAGGGGGCAAAGGAAGAAATTGGGGGTTTTGGACCAAGAAGCTTGGAAGAGGTCCTCTGTGGAACTGGGGTGAGCTGAGGAACAATGAGAGAAGGCTGGGCGGAACCCACAGGTGCCCCGCGGGAAAGGCTGTTGCTGGGCGGGGCTTCGGGATGGGAGGGGTTTGGAAAGAGCAACCTTCTTCCTCCCTGGTGACTTCCCCTTTCTCCCAACACCGTTGGTGGAGTCTAGCGCTGGAGTGAAGTAGAATTGTTGTGTGCACAGTAAAAGTCCCAGCATCGCAGAGTACAGGGTACAGAAGGATGGTTTTGAAGATGAAAAGAATAGCTTCATTTAGAAAACAATATTCGAAAGAAGGCTGAAAATCAGTGATCAAGGGATCCATCTCAAAAGTTAGGAAATGACTAAACTACAGCAAGGAGAAGAAAACAGTATTAAGAAACAGTAATTAGGGAATGAAATGAAATGAAAACCAATATATAATAGAGAAAGTCAACAAAGTTTTTCTTTTTAAACTAGAAAAATTGGTGAACTTAGTAAGACTAATCATGAATAAAAGAGAGAACTTGGCAAAATTCACCACCAGTGTCTTGGCTGGAGAAAGCATATTACTACATATTCCATCAGCATTAAAGAGAAAAAAAAGACATTTGAAACAACTTCACCCAGGGCATTGAGATCCTTTGAAACTAAAAATGAGAAGAAATGTTTTTTGATGTACCGACTTGGGGGCCAAAGCCTGCTAGAGCCGTCCTGCTTGGTCATTTCAGAAGGACGCCTCTGATTTTAGAAACTCTAGGTCAGCTTATTCTTGGATGAGCAAGTGCTCAGTAACTGGAGTAAGAAGACATACTGTAATTTGTTCATTCAGTGACCCACCAAACTTGCCACCAGCACATGATGAATGTCACTAACACGAGGTGGGACAAAAGAAGCCAGACACAAAGGATGGCATTGTGTAGGAGTCTGTTTAACGTTCAAAGGAAGGCAAAGCTGACCTCATGGTAGAAACCAGAACTGTGGTGGCCTGGGGCCGAGAACCAGGAACTGGAGTGAGGCATGGAAGGGCGGCTGGGTCTGTATGTGGTCGTGAGATGTACTTGATCTGAGAAACTCATCAAGCTGCATGTATGCATGTTATAAATTAACTAAAAATACCATCAACATTCAACTGAGATAGAGACTGAGAGATTCTATTTTGTTTTAGTCTCATTTCTTTCCTACTCTTACTTGACCCTGCATGGTCTTCTCATTTGCTTCTGTGCCTCCCTTTCAACGGGGTTGGCAACTTCTTTAATCAGGAAGGACTTGAGGTCTGGTTTGCAACAGCTGGAGAGGTTGAAATGCAAGAATACCTTTTGGTTTTCACTAGGAGGATGCCCTCTGCCGGGTTTCCTCTGTACTGGCTGTTTGCTCCGCGGGCCATCAATACCTTTAAGGTCTGTCCATCAGGGAACTGCAGGAAGACAGACTCGGCCAGCGCCTGTGCACCCAACCAAAACCTTTGGCAAAACTTCTCATTCGAAATGCTGCGCAGGTAGAAATTTGATAAATCTCTGGCTTCAAACAGGAAAAAAGATACCTCTGGGCTGGGCATCACCCAGAAGTCCTTCCTGCTGTGCTCTTTCCTAGTCATCCTGTTCTAACAGATCTGCCCTGGACAAGAGCGCTGAGATCCCAGGTGTGTGCTTGCAGCTGCCTCGGGAATTTTACTGGTTGGCTTTTTCATGGTTGCTAGCTTCTAGGTGTTATCTACCTATTTAAACTTTAATGGGTTGAATTTAAAAATTACACATTATAGAATGACCATATACAAATACTAACCTCCATTAATAATATTTATAAGACACAGAGGTACAGACACACAGGCATACATTAACACTTAAAAATTTTTTTTATGTTTATTTATTTTTGAGACTGAGAGAGACAGAGTGCGAACAAGGGAGGGGCAGAGAGAGAGGGAGACACAGAATCTGAAACAGGTTTCAGGCTCTGAGCTGTCAGCACAGAACCTGATGCAGGGCTCGAACCACGAGATCATGACCTGAGCTGAAGTCGGCTGCTAAACCGACTGAGCCACCTAGGTGCCCCTCTTTTTTTTTAAGTTTATTTTATTTTGAGGGAGCAGGAGGGAGAGAGAGCATGAGCAAGGGAGGGGCAGAGAGAGAGGATGCCAAGCAGGCTCTGCCCGTCCCTGTCAGACAGGAGCCAGAGCAGGAAATCCTGAGATCATGACTTGAGCTGAAATCAAGAGGCAGATGCTTAACCAAGGCGTCCCACATTTACACCTTTATAAAAGGCCCCAAACAAGGTTAAATTTGGTTAACTTAGAGAAAAAATAAGAATCAACAGTTAGATAAGTTGCCATAGGAGCTAAAGTGGAAAATTATTGATTTTTTTACTTTTCAACTGTTTTAGCTGGTTTCATATACTTTGTCAAACACTTAGATTACAGCAATCTTTTCATTGCTTGATCAAAGGTTTGACCACTTTCTGGTTTAGTCCTCTACTAGGCTGCAAATATAGGTGTGAGGCTGTCAAGGTCGGTTGGAGGTACCAGGGCACCGGAGAGAGCCTGCAGCCAGCAGTTTGTTCACAGGCGAGGCAGAGGCCACCACCGCCTTGCACACAGTACTGCCGGCCCTTTATTGGTTTGTATTCTCTGAGAAGTAGGTTCTGCCAATGAGGTAGAAACAGAATCCTACTCAGCCCTCTCTTGGTTTCTTGCTTTCATTAAAAAAATTTTTTTTTAATGTCTATTTATTTTTGAGAGAGAAAGAAAGAGTGCGAGCTGGGACGGGGCAGAGAGAGAGGGAGAAACAGAATCCAAAGTAGGATCCAGGCTCTGAGCTGTCAGCACAGGGCCTGATGCTGACCTGAGCCGCGAGGTGGACGCTTAAATGACTGACCCACCCAGGCGCCCCTCTTGCTTTCATTTTTGAAAATATTCTAAAGCTTTGGTACTTACCACTGGATAGTTGCCAAGTATTTAGGAGAAGTGCTTAATGCTTCATCCATCATGTGGTGTTGTGATTTTAAAGCAAACCATAAAGCCGTGATGATAATGACTTTTTACAATTTGCTTTTATTTTTTAAAGTTTGTAATAGAAAGTTTCTGACAGAATCCAAAGTATAAAGAATAACAGAATATAAACTCATGTTTGTCTAATCCTGATTAAGGAAGAAATTTTACCATTGTAGTTGAAATAGTTCTGCTTTTAATCCTTCTCTGTCCTGGAGGCGTTCCTTTTTCTTTAGTCAGATGTTTATCACTGCATGAGCTTTTTAGTATTTTATATATATATCCCTAATACTCGATACTTAATCCTTTAATACTCTTAATCTATATTATACTATGTATTACATATATCTTTAATACCTAATTTCTTACTCTCCTGTGTATATATTATATGATATATACTATATATCTCAGTGTGTATATATATATGTGTGTATATCCTTAGGGATACATATACACATATATATTCTTAAGTGGTATGTGTATGTCTGTGTATAGTATTTTTTTTCATTTAGGAATTTTATATAGATGGTGTCAAAATGCATATAGTATGGTTATTTGCTTTTTGTTAAGTTTCTGTTGATGTAATACAGATCCATTCATTTTTACTGCTCTGTAACACTCCATTGCACTAATACATTATTATTAATCAATTCTCCTACTGGTGAGTATTAGTTCATATTAATTAGTAAGATAAATATTTGCTGAACAAAAACCAGAAAGTATGCTATTGCTTGGTTGGTTTTCTTTGTTTTGTTTTGATTTTCTGATTTAGGTCAATGAGCTTTTGTTTACTAATCAGTATATTTGGAAAAAGGCAGGCCTTGGTCTTCCGTAAGCAGTGTTACCAGGACCTGAGTTGAGAGTAAATTTATGATGGTGTTCTTTATTCTAACATTTTAATGACCTCATTTCTACTTCCCTCTCCTTCACGGTTGGGAACATTCTGCCAAAGCCCATTCTCTTTCTCTCTGTCTCTCTCTTAATTGAAATATAATTCACATACCATAAAATTCACTATTTAGAGCATAAAACTCAATGGTTTGTACTGTGTTTACAAAGCTCTGCACTATTTAATTCCATAACATTTCATCATCCTAGAAGAAAACCCCATACCCATTAGTAGTCGCTCCCATTCTGCCCCACCCCCAGCCCTTGAAAACTACTAGTATACTTTCTGCCACAGCAGATTTTCCTATTCTGGAAATTTCATATAAATGGAATGTAATATTTGGCCCTTTGTGAGTGCGTTCTTGTATTTAGCTCTATTTTTCATCCGCGTTGTAGCATGTATCAGTACTTCCTTCCTTTTTATGCACGAATACTATTCTGCTGTACAGATATAACGTGCCATTTTAGTTATTTGTCAGTTGATGGGCATTGGATTGTTTTCATCTTTTGGTTATTATAAATATTGTTGCTATGAGCATTTGTGCATAGGTTTTTGTGTGAATATGTATTTTTAATTATCTTGGGTATATACCTAGAAATGCGATTGCCGGGCTCAACCTTTTGAGGAACTGCCAAACTACTTTCTGAAGTGGCTGCATCATTTTACATTTCCATCAGCAATGTATGAGGGCTCTCCACATCTTTGCTCACACTTATTATTATCTTATTTTTAAGTTAAAAATGCTTACTTTTTCACATAAAGCCAATCCTGCTACTTCTAAGTTCAACTGTGTGCATCTCTCTATTGTTCAAAGTGCCACGCCTATGACGTTAAAACAGTCACTTTCGAGTGCCATCAGGCAGTGGCTCTTTTGGGCGGCATCCATTATCCCTGCTCCCCATTTCACATAAAATCAACAAACTGCTCTCGGAAGTTAAGAAGTTCTCCCAGGCCCCAGAGTAAACGTATACTCAATGTTCTTCCACACCTTTCTGTACCCAAAGCAACAAGATTCTGAAGGAGACACAAAGACGTAACAGCTGGAGCAACTTGCCGATATACATTTTATCATATTCGGTAACCGAGCGCACTGCAATGGAGCTCTAATTTGCATTGTTGGTCATTGTTGCAAGGTATTGCACGTTCTTCTGAGGACACGTCATGATCTGATTTCCAAGATGCAAGATCGCTCTCAGAACAATCTCCCAGCTAGTGAGTGGAGGGCTCACGGCAGGTGCAAGGAACTGCATTCTGCATTTCAACTATTTGCTCAAAATAATGTTTTACCAGATTAGTGTTGGTTAGAAGTGTGTACATTTCTTTCTTTCTTTCTTTCTTTTTTTCATGTTTCAAGTGAATTCTAGTTAAGTTGACATACAGTGTGATATTTATTCCAGGAGGAGAATTTAGTGATTCACACTTACATACAACACCCAGTGCCCCTCCCAGCTAGTGCCCTCCTTAGTGAGAAGTGGGAACAATTCTGAGGCAGTCTCCATTACACATTTTCTAGAACTAAGACTGCCTGACTAAATCTTACTGTAGTTAGTGTATTAGTGCTCTTACATGTGGAGAGATTTATTTTCCATTGTACGGTTTAGCTCAAGAGAGACTAAAGAATTTTGGGCCGAAATTTTAACCAGATTATGACCAATTCTCAAGCAAAAGAAACAAAGTAACTGCTGAGGTAACAAAGATGCAATAATTCTCTTCATATGGCCTCCTCCTGTCTTGGGAACGACATGATTAAAATCATGGGTTTAACAAAAATTCTTACAAAACTTCTCACAACAGGCATTGGGCCAATAAGAATTTAATGTCACACCAATACATCTTCAGATTTTAGATTTACTTAGGTCCATTTTCACATGTTCATAGAATATTTAGTTTAACTCATGATGAGACAGTTCCCCCCCAGCAGGACTCTTGCCTCAACCTGTTTGTTTTACTTTTATAGCAAGAGGATAACATTAAACATGGACGCTTTTGCTTTGTGGCACTGAATGGTGGTCTACATGGCATCCTCCAAAAGCTCCAGTCAGGGACCCGCCTGGCTTGTGAGTGGTACCAGCCTGATTGAGGTCTTCTGGCCCATTTGCTTGACATTTGTGTTTTATGTCTTGAGATTTCTTTATGATTGCATCCTTGGAGCTGACACTGATCCTTTTACTTTTCAGAGGAGCTGGTTCTCATGTGCTAGTCTACTCTTCCAGCAGAAGACAGTTTCTTTCCTTGGGAACTAGGAACAGAGCAATCTCTATGTCTCCCAGGTTCTTATTCCTCTCAGCTTGAAGGTCCAAGGTCAGGCAGAGGCGTAAGCACCATCTCAGGGCTGGAAATTGCTTGAGCACACAGACACACAGACACACACACACACACAGACACACACACACACATACATCAGCTGCTCTTTCCTGGATTCGTTGATTTCAAAACTTGCATCATACAAAGTATAGTGACATTTTTTTCAGGAAGCATTTCTACAAAATGCTTGAAAGAACCGGTTATTAACGGTTACACCCACATCTCTAACCAAGATTTCTTTCCCTTCTTCTACAATGAGGCACTTCTTTGTCTGCACTGAGACAGAAAATGACATTCTTTCTTTTCTTGATTTCTTCTGGTGTGGAGCACTTCTGAACTTTCATGTCATGAAAAATATAATATACTTCATCTGCAACTTTCATTTCTGAGGCCTGTCTCTTCCGTTAGAATACATACTTCATAGGAACAGGAACTTTGTCTTGTATACTTGTTGAATCTGCAAAGCCTACCACTGTATCTGGTTCCTTCGGGGGACTGGTGGACAAGTTCCCCTCCTCACCAGCTCAGGTCTGTAGATCTGTGGGGAGGTCCTCATTTATCTACTAGGGAGGAGGAGGCTGAGCTCAGGCTGGCACCTGGCCTCAAGGAGGAGGCAAAGAATCAAGCTGGATAGGAGAACCTTATTTCTCCCACCCTCTGTGGACAGGGGTCACATGGTGCCCTACGTCTGTTATTGTCTTTTTAAAAAATTATTATTATAGCCATCTTGATAGATCTGAAGTATACCTTGTTGTGATTTTGGTTTACGTTTTCCTAATGACCAATCATGTTGGGTATTTCTTCATGTGCTTATTGGTCATTTGTGTATATATATATATATATATATATATATATATATTTGTAGGGGTCTGTCCAAAACCTTTGCCAACTCAAAACTTGGGTTATCTTTTAATTGTTGAGTTCTAAGACTGCCTTATATATTATGGATGTTAGATTCTTATTAGGTATATGATTTATCAATATTTCTTCTGATTCTGTAGGTTGTCCTCTCACTTTCTTGGTAGTGCCCTTTGGAGCACAAAATTTTAAGAATTTTGATGTCAATTTATGCATTTTTTTCTTTTGTGGCTTGTGCTTTGATCTCAGATCTTAGAAACCATTGCCTAATTCAAGGTCACTAAAACTTATACCTGTGTTTTCTAATAGTTGTGCAGTGCTGCCTCTTACATTTAGATATTACATTTTAATCCATTTTGAATTAATTTTGTATATGGTGTGAAGTAGGATCCAAATTCATTCTTTTGTTTGTGCATAATAGTTGTCCAAGTACCACTTGTTGAAAACGTTCTTCTTCCCTCATTGAATTGTCTTGAGACCCTTGTCAGAAATCAATTGATCATAAATGTATGGGTTTATTTCGAGGTTCTCAATCCTTGTGCCAATACCTCACAATATTGATTGCTATAGCTTTGTAGTGAGTTTTAAAATCAAGAAGCACGAGACCTCCATTTTTGTTCCTTTTCAAGGTTATTTTCGCTATTCTGGATCCCTTGCATATCTACATGAATTTTAGGATTAGCTTGTCAATATCTGCAAAAATGCCATCTAAGATTTTTATAGGAATTTTATCAAATCTGAAGATCAATTTGTTTTACCATCTTAACAAATTTGGAAAATCTTAACAATATCTTCTGATCCACGAACCTGGGATATTATTTAATATTTATTTATTTTTGAGAGAGAGAGACAGAGACAGAGAGAGAGAGTGCAAAAGAGCATGGGGGGCGGGGACAGAGAGAGAGAGGGGAACAGAGGATCCAAAGCAGGCTCTGCGCTGACAGCAGAGTCCAATGTGGGGCTTGAACTCATGAACTATGAAATTATGACCTGAGCTGAAATCAGCCCACTTAACCGACTGAGCCACCCAGGCATCCCTGGGATGTTTTTTATTTAGTAAGAACTTTATCAATTTCCAGTGATATTTTGTAGTTTTTAGTGTGCATGCCTAGCAATAATTTTTTCTAAATTCTTTTGTTAAATTTATCCCTAAGTATTTTATTGTTTTTGATTCTATTATAAATGGAGGTAATTTCTTAATTTATCTTTGGATTGTTAGTTACTTCCGAGCACATTCTATTTTGTCTAAGAATGAACTTTCAGTTTGATTGAAGTAGCTTTCAGAATTCGCTCTTAAATTTGGTTTAACAGGAAAGATGACTGTTGTAACATGAAAAATTTAGAGGGAACATTAAAGCCACATAGGTGATTTTTTTGTAACTGCTCAAAATTTGAACTCATAATTCTGAAATTGAATTTAATCTCATTAGAGAAGGCAGAGTTTACAAACACACACACACACACACACACACACACACACATACACACACAAAACCATCTTTGTAGTGAGTTAGTGAGAAATTCTTGGCCAGCGCGTAGTAAGAGTGGCACATAAGAGCATTCATTTGCAAAAGGAGCATTTTTAAGGGGAGCCTGGGTGGGACAGTAGACGGAGAGTCCAACTCTTGATTTCGGCTTAGGTCATGATCCCAAGCTGATGGAAGGACGGAGCCCCATGTGGGGCTCTGTGCTGAACATGGGACTTAATTGAGATTCTCTCTTTCTCTCTTTTTCTCCCTCTGCCCCATCTCCCTGGCTTGTGTGTGTGTGTGCTCTAAAATAAAAAAATTTTTAAATGATTAAAAACAAAACAAAAACCCAAAGGAGCAGTTTGGAAAATATCTTATTCTTCAGACTTCAGTCACTACAATTCCAAAGGTTGGTTAGTAATTTCTCTCGATCCACGTAGTCAGATTTATATGATTTACAAAATTTAAATAAGGTCCATAAAATATCCTTCTGTTTAATATACTTAGCTCTCCCCTGAGGGTAGGTTCATGTCTCAAGAATACTAAGTGTTATAAACACTTATATGTCTCTTATGAACTTTTACAGTCTCCAAAAGTGCCTATAAAGTGCAGTAGATCATCAAAAAGGATTTCACTAATCCAACTTACTGTATCACTAACCAACTGATACTCTTAACTCCCTTCATTTCAGGGTCGAAGCAAGAGAATATGTGGCTATTTATTATTCCATGATCACTATGTCAATTTCTGAGACAGTAAAAGATAACTTTTGCTAAAAACGTTTCTTGTAACACAGCCATGGACAAAACGAAATTCTTCAGTTATATCTAAGTTGGTATAAACATTGGGAGAGTGCAGCCAGCCTGCCCCTGCTTCGCAGGCACTGTCTACAAGCAAGCGTTAAGCGGCACTGCCCTCTTGTGAGGAAACTAGGAAAATGACCAGTTTACCTAAGTGCCCTCAGTACATCCGGGCCTATCTGTTTATAGTAAACTGTAGCCTAATCAGAACCTAAACTTTGTGGACCATCAATGTTTTACCACAGATTTCCATTACAGGCTCACAGGTATTTGTTCGATTTTTATTTTTATCCTAAAAAATATTCAATTTTTATCCTTAAAGAATACTTCCAGTGTTCTAATAATCTCCTTGCCCCGCCCCCTCAGGAAGTTAATGTGTTTTAGATTACTAAAACCTCCCCACGTGTCACCAAATGAATGTAGTTAAGCAACATCAAGTATGTTTTCCTCTGTAATGAATGCTTCATGACAGCAGGAAGTGGACCATCTGGCTGAAAGCAGGAAAATCAATGTAGAGAGTCTGTTTCTTCTGGATACACTGCCCCTCGTTTCTGTGGGGAGAAGCTGGAGGTCCAGAGAGACGTAGGCATTATCCAAGTCTGTGATTTGGAGTCCTTGTCTCTTATGCTTTGGCCCGGCTCTGTTATTGCTATAGGATGTGACAGGATGTCACTCTGTAAAGGCGGCAGCTCTTTGTGTAACAGTCCTGTCACCTTGGTAGACTGGCACTGTGATGAACGCTGAACACGAAGATTTTCTCACCCATCAAATTTGACTCTCATTTTTAATATCTATTCCCTGAACCTTATGCTTCATCCTCTTGACAATGGTGATGTTTGAGAGAAAGAAGGGGTAGGGAGGCGGGGAGAGTTAAGCAAGGAACTAGTGAGAAATTCTGTAGTGGTTTCTACCTTCCTCAAAGCAGAGTTAAATCTTTAGAACAGAGAGGGGTGCATGTCCCTCTTTTGCTTTCTCGGTTTTCGGCCCTCCTTGCTCGTCTCCTTCTATCCCTTCTATTTTTAAGTAGCTGACCAAAATATGTTTTTAAAATTACCAGATGACCCCATTACACCATCTTTACCCTAAACTTACCATATCTTGCTTTACCCCGTTTTCACACTCTGCCTCCCATTGCTCAGTCTGGTAAAAAGGCACACTTCATAAGCCCTATTTGAAATGCACGTATGACTAGATTAGAAATTGGGGTTTGGTCCAATGCTCTATCATGCGGGATTAAGGCTTTAGTGCTAAGTCTTCTCCTAAGCTTCATTTTTCTTATTTAAGTCACTCAATAGTGTGTATTGAGAATCATTTCTAGGGCTGCTGCTCATGCCCATGTGGGCTGTATACTGTACAATCCTACTTGGCAGCCCAAGAGAACACAATCCTTGTTCTCATAGAGCTCCCAGCCCAGCAGAAGATCATATCTGATGGAAATATGTTGATCATATTATATTCTATTTAGATGTGTCAGGTACTTTAAGTTCACTGTGTTTAAATCTAGACTCAGTACCTTGTACCCAGAGTTCCAAGCTGAGGACTCAGGAGTTATCCTAGGCATCTTGGTCTCCCACCATCTTTCAGTTACTCTAGCCCATTGATTCTGTCACCACGGTCACTGTCCATACACCTGTGTGGTTTGTGTGCTGTGCAAGATTGTCTGGCATGAGGTGGGTGGGGCTGAAACCTGCACCTGGCATGAGTCTGCCTCGGGTGGGAGGAAGGGCAGTCTTTCTTGTTACAAAGGGGCTCTTGTTCAGGCTCTGGTTCTCTGCGGGTGTGTTGTTTAGAGAAGAAGTTCCTTTCTTCTAATTCCTCTGTCTACCTGTAGTGACTTGGTGATGTTTTCCAATTGATGCAAAGGTTTATTAAAGAGGAGTGGCCAACTCCCCACTAAGTGAGTTCGATGACATCCTAACTGTTCTCCTTGCTTACTTCTCTCTTCCAGTCCACCCTCACACGGAGCTGGTCAGGATGATTTTTAAATTTTTTTAATATAGTTTATTTATTTTTGAGACAGAGAGAGACAGAGCATGAGTGGGGTAGGGGCAGAGAGAGGGAGACACAGAATCTTAAACAGGCTCCAGGCTCTGAGCTGTCAGCACAGAACCTGATTTGGGGCTCGAACCCATGAACTGTGAGATCATGACCTGAGCCTAAGTTGGATGCCTGGACTGAGCAACCCAGGTGCCCCAGGATGACTTTTATACAACTGAAAAGTGACCATGTTGTGTCTTGCCTGAAATCCTTGTTTTGCAGCCTATTCCTCTCAGGCATTTAGGATAATTCCTAATATAGTACCAGCTCCCCTGCTATCCGAGTTCCATTTTATACCTTGCTATTGAGTCCTGTGGATCTTTTCTCAGTCCCTGAGTGTTCCATGTTGTCTTTGTCTACATCCTTGTTATGGACTGATGTTTACCTCCCTCCAAATTTATATGCTGAAGCCCTGTTCCCTAGGACTTGGGACCTTTGGGAGGTAATTTAAGTTTAGATGAGGTCATGAGGGTTGACTCCCTATGATGGGATTAGTGCTTTTAAAATGAGAGACATGAGAAAGATCCTTCTTTTTCTCCACCATGTGAAGATACAGCAGGAAGATAGCCATCTACAAACCAGAATGAAGGCTCTTACTAGGAATGGAATTGTCCTGTACCTTCATCTTAGACTTGTCAGTCTTCAGAACTATGAAAAAACAGTTTCTGTCGTTAAGTCGCCTAGGCTAGACCATGGTATTTTGTTAAAGCAGCTTGAAGAGACCAATAGAGGCCCTTCAAGGTACTTTTCTCTACATCTTGAATAGTCACTCAGTTCACTTCTCTCATGTCCTGGTCCACAGGTGACTTTGTTCCAGGCATTAATTATTCTTGTAATGTAGTTGACTTCCTTGGAGTTCAGGGTCCTCCCTGGAACATTATGGGTGCTCAAGAAATGTATATTAAATACTACATTGATTCTACGTTTAAAATGTCAGACAAATCTACTCCTGCTTCTTCACAGTTTTTTGAAGAGAGAGGAGGTCACATTAAGTGTAATTTTTCCACTGGAAAAACTTGTAATACAAATAACCAAACCAATCAAGGGAAAATATTTGGTGGGTGTGTAGCTGGGTGGAGGTGGAGATAAAATCCCCGATAGACACACTGAGCATATGCTTAGATCACCAGAAGACAGAGACACAAACAAATAGAAAAAAACAGTATTTCAGGAAATGCACTGCATTATTACCATGGTAAGAGTCTGAACTTTGCTGACATTCTTTTTACTTTGAGGTTTAGGTCTTTACAAAAAGTGATCATATGGTAGGTGACGGTGGATGGGAAACATCATCTCTAAATGTCTTCATCGAGCCCTGGGAAGGTGTTGTGCCAAATTTTGGTCAAAGTTTAATTTCCTGGCCTTATGATAAATCTGTCAGCTTATCAGCTCATATGACAGGGCAAAATTTCATTTTTCTGGGATGAAACTTGAAGGAGTTGGGGCTTGAGAGGACAGGCAGTATGTATCCCTACATTAATCAGAACACTTGCTTCAAGCACTAGGTTTTGCTGGTCACTGGTGAGCACTCAAGGGCAAAGTCCCCAGTGGAGAAGAGGTGAAAGGGCTCCGTAGTTCATCCCCTCCATTCAGTTCCTTCTGCCTTGCTGGAGCCCGATACGATTGGCTTTCCTCTTCCCACACACCCCTCAGGCAGGTTGCTCTTCCTGACTTACTATCTTCATTCAAGACTGCTCTGGAGGTTATTTTAACCCGATTTTATCTTTGTAAGGAATTAAAAATAATGTTTCTTTTTTTATTTTTGAGTGAGTGAGAGAGAGAGGCATGTGCGTGAGTGGGGGAGGGGCAGAAACATAGGAAGAGAGAGAATCCCAAGCAGACTCCATGCTGTCAGGCCAGAGCCCCCTATAGGGCTCAGTCTCATAAACCATGAGATTATGACCTGAATTGAAACCAAGAGTTGATTGCTTAACTGACTGAGCCACCCAGGTGCCCTTCTTTGTAAGGAACCTACAGTAAGATTTATTAAGGCCCAGAAATCTATAAAGATGTCCTTCATCAAAAGGATTTCTGTTCCTTGTGGGGAGAAGAAAAAGGACCAAATTAAGTCAAGCAGTGAGATGTGAGATCAGAGGAAAACAACAGGGAGAGTTAGCAGACTCCATCATGGCATACATCAAAAGTGGATGTTTAACTTACATAACAGAGGGAGAATTCAACCACATGGACAGAAAGAAAACATGCAAAGACAACTTGTTGAATTAAATTTTCTGTTGTTTATCAACTAGAATATCTTCATCTTCTCTTTTATTGACACAGATTTCTCTCTGGTGAGATCATTTCAGTGACTAAGAAGGCTTCACCCACTGGCCTTGTCTGGGCTGAGGGTGCTCTGGGACACCCACCATTGTCTGCAGTGCTTGGTTTGAGTGATGCAAGACCCAAGCAGCAACCTGCAATGGCGTTGGCCTCTCTCAGTGCCTCGGGCGTTGTTCTAGACAATATTTCTTTTTAGGCTAAGGGGTGGCAGGCTGCCCACACTGCTTTATTCCCAGCACCAAATGAAACCTCCCTTAAGTGTTACTACATGTTAATAAACATAGTCAGTGAAACCCACTTAAAAAGAATGACCTGTTTATGAAAGAAACCTTTTGAAAGACAGAATATTTTCCCCTGTGGGCCAAAGCTTAGGCAGGAAAACAAAGAGCTCTTTCAAAGGCTTTAAACATGATGGAGGTTAGATTCTGACTTTCTAACTACAAAAATAATGATACTTTTAGCTCCAACCTGCCTTGCTCTGGGGAGCTGTAAATATACTATATAGGCACAGGTTGAGCCTTTCCAACTTTCTACCTCCAATGCTATTTGAACTTGTAAAGGGTGAACAATGTTAGCTCAAATTTATATACAGAGAAACTGAGGCAATAGAAATTGAAGTGATCTGTGCAATGCCACCAAGTAACTTACAGGTGAAGTCAAGAATAAGACGAGTGGAGACCGAATGCTTCCATGACATCTAAACATCTCCTGATATTAGGACTCGCTGCCTTCTTTTTCTCTCATTATCTTTCTCTTTTCTCTTTGTTGTCCATGTTTTGTTTCATCACTCCTGAATCAGGCCCAGCAGGGGTGCCAGAACTTCCATCAGAAAGGCCCAGTTGGTCCAGGAAGCCGGGAATACCTCGTATTTCAGACTTGTTGGTATTCCTAAAAAGAAGAAATTGCTAGCAAAACTGATCTGGAAAACAACAAAATTCTTTCATCCTAAGTACTTTGTATTTCAAGAAGTCCTACCTTAGAGTATAAAATTTTGCAATTTCAAAATGTCCAGTGTTTGGCATTTTTCTAAGGAAACGTTGCTTGAATAGTTTTTAATTTCCCCCCCATGATTCATGTCCCAGCTATCAGATGTATATGTATTCACTTATTCAGTAATGTTTTTATTTTATAATTATTTATTTTGAAGTTACTTTTGGCTCAGTACTGGGCTATGTAATATGACTGTGGTAGAGCAGATCAAAAAGACTTTTTTTAAAAAAAGACTTTTCTTAAGAAGTCCATTTAAAGCTTAGGAGTTGGTGTCTGGTCAATTTCCTCCACATAGAGAATTAAATTAGCTTAATGGAAATAAGTGTCACTTTGAGTGACCATTATTGAGTCTAGTCACTCTTTTGAAATATATTATTATTCTTCTCTTGTGCATGCCTACATAGTACCAAGGATCCCCTTGGCTTGGGAAGGTTAGGTTTCTGGAGATGCTCAGAAGAAAACAGTGCTCAGCCTTGACACACAACAGGACCAAAATAACCTCAGAGATAACATAACGTAAGAGCTAAAGTCCTCTCTTTGAAAGAACTTATTGAATATTTAAAAAAGATTTTGTAAACAAATAAAAACCAAATCAGAGGACATTTGTTTACCAAAAAAAAAAAAACCCTGTTATATGAGTATTCATAGCAACATAATTTATCTTAGTCAAAATGTGGAACCAACCTGAATGTCCCCTAATGGATAAATGGGTAAACAAAATGTGGTATATCCATACAGTGGAATGTTATTTAGACATAAAAGGGAATAAAGTACTGAAACTGATATTACAATATGGGTGAAACTTGGAAACATTATTCTTATAAGTGAAAGAAGCCAGATATAAAGGGGCCACATATTGCATGATTCTATTTATATGAAATGTCCTGAAGAGGTAAATCCATAAAGACAGAAAGTGATTTTTTCCCCCAGAAGATTGGGGAAGTGACTGCTAATAGATAAGGGATTTCTTTCAGGGTGAGAAAATGTTCTAGAACTAGATAGTGAAGATGGTTGCAAAACCCTGTGAATAAACAAAAAAAAATCACTAAATTTTACACTTAAAATTTTTTAAAAATGTTTCTATTTTATTTTTGAGAGACAGAGAGAAACAGTGCGAGCAGGGGAGGGTCAGAGAGAGAGGGAGACACAGATTCTGAATCAGGCTCCCGGCTCTGAGCTAGTTGTCAGCACAGAGCCCGCCACAGGCCTTGAACCCATGAACCATGAGATCGTGACCTGAGCTGAGACCAGACGCTTAACCGACTGAGCCACCCAGGTGCCCCTAAATTGTACACTTTAAAATGGTGAACTTCAATGGCATATGAATTATGTTTGAATAACAATAACATCAATAACAATAAAACAAAAGCAAACAGCACAAACCACCACAAAAAACTTGAAAATAGAATAGATGGGGAGTTAGGTGAGGGGCCTTGATGGCCTCCTGGACCTGGAAGGATCTTCACACCCCACTCTTGGAGAAAGGGACCAGCTTTGGGAAATTGCTTAGCTCTGTACAAGGGAGCATGGTAGCATAAGCTCAAATCTGACTTTCTTCTTGCCAGGCCCTAAATTAATTAGTAGGTTCTTTTCATAAGAAATGAATAAAGGGCTTGGAATTCCAAAAGACAGATATCAGGTAGAAGATTTTCTTTTTTAAAACAATGTCCCTTTTATACTCAAAAACATTAATTAATATCAGTCATTGCTCATACTGTTTTCTTAGCTTTCTGTTGGTGACGTTTTCTCTGCCTTGTTTCACATACAGAATAGTAAAAACCTTCCCTCCACCCACTTAGCTTGGGAGGCACAAAGGGAGAAAGTCCTCCATAGCCCAGTTCCAGGCACACAGTCTATTTACTGCTTCTTCCCATGGCAAAGGGATTGCCTCCTTCCTTTGTACTCAAGTTCATCTACAGTGATGGTATCCTGTTATAAACGCTTTCCTTTTTAATTTGGGTCTCTGAGACATGGGTTTGGAAATACTTTCATGACACATGGCAAAACAAAGATTTTAAACTCCTCCCTTCTTTTCTTTTATATAAATTACTGCTTGTGAATGGAATGGCCCAAGGCTTGGGGTATTATACGTTCTGGTGATGTCAGGTGCATCCTGTTTCCTAACAAAGTAGAGATTGTCACATGCCAAATAGCTAGGGAGACTTGGCTCATAAGAACAAAGACATGTAAGAACTTCGTGATAGACTGTATTACTGAGAACAGTATTATAAGGTTGTTGTGAGGATCAGTGTGGTTATGTGTGTGGGAGCAGTTTGTACAAACAAGCCTATGTGTGTATGCTTTATTATTGTTTTGGACAGAAGATGACTGCCAAGCTTTCTCCTGATCTTAAGATGCAGGGTTGGTCTGTAATGACAATATTTGGAGGCATGATGAGAGGGAAGATAATAAAGGGTAGAGGCTAGAATTTATGGAGGGAGTGGGAGAGATCTTCCCTTTTCTTGTGCATAGTAATTTTCCCTCATCAACCCAGAGCAGAGAGGTTTTTTTTTTAGATCACAAAAAGTATATATTTTTTCTACCTAAAAGTACTTGCCTCTTTTTGAGGACTACTTACTTATGAAGGATAGCTTCTTTAATGAATAGTGACATCATCACAGTGCAGTGTCTGACATGTTAGATCCCCATTCTAGATTTGTCTGTTGCATAGCATGAGAAAAACCAGATAGATTCTACCATGAACAATCACCATGCCGGTGGTGCTTTGTGTCAAGAATAATTCTAGAAATGAATTTATAAACCACATTACCTATGCTACTTTCTTACCCTGCTAGAGCTTTCATCAACTCTAAAAACTTACAGTAGTCTCAGGGGAGACAGGGGTGGTAGCTGGGGGAATTGTCTTTCAATGGAGCTAAATGAGAATTTTCTAAAACATAAGTATAACAAGTTAAAGTCTTGGAATT
This sequence comes from Helogale parvula, assembly GCA_004023845.1. NCBI lineage: Eukaryota > Metazoa > Chordata > Mammalia > Carnivora > Herpestidae > Helogale > Helogale parvula. The sequence continues at coordinate 57,182 of PJEM01004704.1, forward strand.
ACATACCAATAGAGATCGCCTTAAAGCATTCCTATATATCTTAATGCAAAAAAGATTTATTCTGACATACATATTTCTTCAAAGGACAGAAGACTTTTCATGTGTAGCCATTGTTCCAAATTAGTCAGGAGCTGAATCTGTAATCATAATTTCACTAAGAAAAAACAGACAATGATAATCCTAGCAACTGAAACAAGACTTACTTTCTTGAAGATTGAAATAATATCAGGTACCTTTTCTAACAACAATGGTATGAAACTAGAAATCAATTAAAAGAAAAAAAACTGGAAAATTCACAAATATCAGAGATTGAATAATATGTTTTTGAACACCTGATGGGTCAATGAAGAAATCACAAAGAAATAAAACATACCTTGAAAGAAATAAAAGTGAAAATACAACATACCAAAACTTATGGGATGCAGCAAAAGCTGTTCTAAGAGGGCAATTCATAGCAATAAATGCTTGTCAAAGAAACAAGAAAAATCTCTAATAAATAACCTAACTTCACACCTCAAGGAACTAGGAAAAGACTAACAAGCTCATAGTGGAAAAAAGACTATAACAATGATCATAGAAGAATTAAATAAAATAGAGACTGAAAAAGCCATATAAAAGATCAATAAAACTAAGAACTCGTTTTTTGAAAAGATAAATGAAATTGACAGACCCTTAGCTAGACTCTCCAAAAAAAAGAAAATATTCAAATAAATAAAATTAGAAATGAAAAAAACATTACAATTGATACTATAGAAATATAAAGGATCATAAGGAACCACTGTGAACAATTGTATACCAACAAATTGAACAACCTAGAAGAAATGGATAAATTTCTAGAAACACAAACCCTTCCAAAACTGAATCATGAAGAAATAGATAATCTGAACAGACTGCTTACTAGTGAGGGGATTAAATCAGTAGTCAAATATCTCCCAACTAACAAAAATCCAGGACCAGATTGTTTCACTGATGAATTCTATCACTGGTGAATTTAAAGAACAATAAGTAAGAATCCTTCTACCAGCATTATAGTAGTATAACAACCAGACAAGGACTCTACAAGAAAAGATAATTATAGGCCAATAACTCTGATGAACATAGATGCAAAAATATTTAATAAAATATTAGCAAACCAAATTCAACATTGTGGTAAAAGGATCACACACCATGGTCAGGTAGGATTTTTTCCAGTGATGCAAGGAAAGTTCATCATCTGCAAATGAATCAACATGATACACAACATTAACAAAATGGAAGATAAAAATTATGATCTTCTCAACAGAGGCTGAAAATGCAGTTGATAAAATTCAGTATTTATTTATGACAAAACCTCTTAACAAATGAGGGTGCAGAGAGAACACATCTCAACATAATAAAGGTCACATATGATGAGCCCAAAGCTATCATTATACTTAATAATGAAAAGCTTAAAGATTTTCCTCTAAAATCAGGAGCAAGACAAGGATGCCTACTCTCACCATTTTAATTCAGTTATATTGGAAGTATTAGCCAGAGAAAGTAGGTAAGAAAATGAAATAAAAAGCATCCTAATTGGAAAAGAAGTAGAAGTGTCACTATTTGAGATGGCGTACATTATATATAGAAAATTCTAAAGACTTCACCAAAAAACTTAGAACTAATAAACAAATTCAGTAAAGTTGCAGAATACAAAATAAATATACAGATTTTTTTTTTTGCATTTTTATATACTAATAACAAATGGCTAGAAAGAGAAACTAAGGAAACAATTCTGGGGTGCCTGGGTTGCTCAGTTGGTTGAGTGTCCAATTCTTGATTTTGGCTCAGATCATGATCCCAGGATTGTGGGATTGAGCCCTGCATTGGGCTCCATGCTGAACTGCTTAAGATTCTTTCTCTCCCTCTACATCTCTCCCACTCATGTTTGCTCTCTCTCTCTAAAATAAATAAAATTAAAAAATAATCCCATGTACAATTGCATAAAAAATAATAAAATACCTAAGAATAAATTCAATAAAGGAGGTTAAAGATATGTACTCTAAAAACTGTAAGACATAGATAGTAGAATTAAAGAAAACACAAATAAATAGAAAGATATTCTGTGTTGTGTCCCGCCCCGGCCGCTCCGGCCCGAGGAGCGGAAAATCGACATGGGTTCTTCTCCTGAGGGAGGGAGAGAAAACGGGGGCGACGGAAGAGGGAGACGCAGCGAATAAAGACCCTACACTCACGGTTTTTGGTCAGGCGAAGAGAGAGAGCATTTATTGAGAGAACTGTCTTATAAAGGCTTTCAGGGCGGAGCAAACAACGTAGCTGACGTAGCGTAGCTGACATAGGTGACGTAGCTGACGTAGGTAACGTAGCTGACGTAGGTCGGTTACTAGGAAACAGGGTTGAGATTAAGACTGGAGTGAAAGAGGAACCGGACTAAATTGTTTTAGCACAGCGCCTGAGGGGCCAAATAGTACCCTGCCTGCAGGTGGTTGATCTTTGGTCTCTGGCTTCTCTGACATTTTGCAACTCCCTTCAGGGAGTGACAGGTCTGGCTAGCAAAATGGCACAATTCTGTGCTCATGGATTGGAAGAATTAATGTTAGAATGTCCAAACTACATGACCCAGTCTTTAGATTCAGTGCAATCTCTGTAAGAATATCCAATGGCATTTTTCATAGAAATAGGACAGTCTTAAAATTTGTATAAAATCATAGAAGACCCTGAATAGCCAAAGCATTCTTGAGAAAGAACAAAGCTTGAGTATCCTGCTCTCTGATTTTCAACTACATTACAAAGCTATACTGACCCAAACAGTGTGGTATTGGCATACCATAGATCATTAGACAGAATACAGAGTCCAGAAATTAACCCACATATATTGTCAATCTTCAACAAAGAAGCCAAGAACATACAATGGGGAAAGAATAGTCTTTTCAATAAATGGTTTTGGGAAAATTGGTCAACCACATGCAAAAGAATGAATGAGACCACTATTTTACACCATACACAAAAAACTCAAAATGGATTAAAGATTTAAATGTAAGACCTGAAACCATAAAAACTCCTAGATGAAAACATAGGCAGTAAGCTCCTCGAGATTTGTCTTGGTAATAATGTCTGAAACTTAGTACCAAAAGAAAAGAGAACAAAAGCAAAAATAAACAAGTTGGGACTACATCAAACTAAAAAGCTACTGCACACACAAAACAAACCATCCACAAAATGAAAAGGCAACCTACTGAATGGGAGAAAATATTTGGAAGTCATATCTGATAAAGGGTTAATACCCAAAATATATACTGAACTCATATAACTCAATAGCAAAAAACCTTCCAAATAATCCAAATAAAAAATGGGCAGATGATCTGAAAGACATTTTTCCAGAGAAGACATGCACATGGCCAACATGAAAAAATGCTTGACATCACAAATCATCAGAGAAATGCAGATAAAAACCATGAGATATCACCTCACAGTAATTAGAATGGCTATTTATCAAAAAGATAAGAAATAGTGTTGCCAGGGATGTGAAAAAAAGCGAACACTTGTGCACTCTTTCTGAGAATATAAATTGATATGGTCACTATGGAAAACAGTTAAAGAGGTTCCTCAAAAAATTAAAACTAGAAGAACTATTATATGATTCAGCAATTCCACTTCTGGGTGTTTATCCAAAGAAAATGCAAACAGTAATTTGAAAAGATATATCCGCCCTCATGCTTACTGCAGCATTATTTATAATAGCCAAGATGAGGAAACAACCCAGGTGTCCAACAGCAGATGAATGGATAAAAAAATATGTGATGCCTATGTATCTATATCTCTATGTTTATATACATAATGAAATATTACTCGGCCATGAATAAGAATGTAATCCTGCCATTTGCAACAACATGAATAGAACGTGACATCCCTATGCTACGTGAATTAAGTCAGAGAAAGACAAATGGTATACGATTTTATATGTAGAATCTAATAAAACAAAAATGACAAAACAAGCTCATAGGTACTGAGAACAGATTGGTGGTGCCAGAGGTGGGAGGGGGTGAGAAATGGATGAAAGGAGTCAAAATGTACTTCCAGTTTCAAAATAAATAATTCATAGGGATGCAATGTTGAGCATAATGACTATATTTAGTAATACTGTATTGTATATTTTAAACTTGCTAAGAGAGTAGATTTTAAAAACATGGCTGTAGGAAAAAAATAATTCTGTAACTGTGTATAAGGACAGATGTTAACTAGACTTATTGTAGTGATCATTTCTCAATATATACAAATATCAAACCATTATGTTGTACACCTGAAATTAATATAATGTATGTCAGTTATACTTTAATTTAAATGTTATTTTTTTTTAATTTTTTTAATGTTTTATTTATTTTTGATACAGAGAGAGACAGAGCATGAGAGCGGGAGGGGCAGAGAGAGAAGGAGACACAGAACTCGAAGCAGGCTCCAGGCTCTGAGCTAGCTGTCAGCACAGAGCCCGACGCGGGGCTCGAACCCACAAACGTGAGATCTGACCTGAGCCGAAGTCAGAGGCTTAACCGACTGAGCCACCCAGGAGCCCCAGTTATACTTTAATTTAAAAAAGACTTATCTTCTTGAATTATGATGAAAGACAGAAGCTTTGTCATACATGTAAATACTACTACCTAATGAGTAAAGAGTATGGGCCAACCATATTTTAATTCAAGTACCGATGCCCTTGACCATCCTTAAACCAGTGTCAACAATAACTCTTTTCTGTATGGACTCCGTTTGTTGAATAATGACCTTGGCATTTGGCTCCCCCAAGTATTAGTCCATCCATATGTATTTTTGAGGCACTAACAGGCTGAAGGATCATTATCCCATTCTCTTATGTGTAAAATGAAGGGGATATTAATTTCACTACGTAACACAAGGCGTAATGCTTTGTCATGCTTTGGGGCACCTGGGTGGCTAAGTCGGTTAAGTGTCCAACTTCAGCTCAGGTCATGATCTCATTATTTGTGGGTTCAGGCCTCATGTCAGGCTCTGTGCTGACAGCTCAGAGCCTGGATCCTACTTTTGATTCTGTGTTTCCCTCTCTGTCTGCCCTCTCTGCTCATGCTCTGTCTCTCTCTCAAAAATAAATAAACATTAAAAAATAAAGAAAAGGAAAGAAGAGAAAAGAAAAGAAATGTCATGCTTCATTTGGGACACCTGGGTGGCAGGTAAGTGTCAGAGTCTTGATTTTAGCTCTGGTCATGATCCCAGGGTCTTGGGATTGAGCCCCACATTCTCTCTCTCTCTCTCTCTCTCTCTCTCCCTCCCTCCCCCTCACCGCTCACTCACTTCCTCTGTCCTTGTCCCCTGCTTGGACATACACTCTCTCTCTTTCTCAAAAAATTTTCATGCTTCCTTTATTTGTTTAAATAAAATTTAACCTATATTCCTATTCTGTAAGGTAGGTGAGAACTTCAGTCTGTCATTTGATGTCTACTTTGACTCCAGAATCATATAAAGATCCCAGTTAACTTCACTGTCTAGAGCATTTAAAGGAGGTTCCATGGTTTCTTGAGTTTACAGTATTCACTGCTGATATTTTAATTACCTTGTCCCATTTGGTTCCTTGAAGACAAGTAACATGACTGCCTTTTGGCCAAGCCTGGACATGTACCTTGATAAGACAAGGAGCCTCCCTCAGCTGTACTGCAGAGACCAGAAAATCCTTAGCTGCCTTTCTAATATTCAGATGAGAGCATCAAAATCTTACATGTCATTCTAACATGCAACACCTTCAATTCCAAGCCCATCCTTACATCCCCTCTACTCCTCAGACTATCTGGCATAATTCTCCTGATGCGTTAAGTTCTCCATAAGTAAATATCCAAAGCTTGTGTGAATGAGGTAGGGTGGCAGGTGGGATATTGATTTGGGAATACCAGGCTATGCTGCGGTGAGCCTTGAAACACAAAATCTCTGAGGGAAGGGAAAGGGAAGGACAGGGAAGGAGGGGAGGGGAAAGGAAGGGAGGGGAGCCTTGAGTGCCATCTTAAAATAAGAAAAAGACTTCTTAAGTAGTGAGAACAAAATAAATTTTCCTGTCAATGAACCTGTCATCATTGTAAATGTCACACTTGCTACATACTCACAGGATGCAAAAGCTAGGTGCAACTGAGGAGCATAAACTAGGAGGGAGAGGACGATACTGAGTTCCTATTCTGCCCCAGATGTTGGCCCATCCGAGTGTTTTGCATTTTGTCTAATCCTCACAATAGGCCCAGGAAGCACCATTAGTCCCACTTTCAGAGAAGGAAGCAGAGGCCTAGAAAGATTAAGTAATAGTCTTGCTGGTAGACGGTAGACAAGTAGACATCGTTGGTTTGCTGATCCCTCACTCACCATCTCTTTGTCTCACCTGGAAGAACTGAAGTCACTTTCTCAGCCTTCCTTATGACAGCGGTGGCCTCAGGGCACAGCATTTGGCTATGAGACAAGTAGGAGAGTGATAGAAACTTCTAGGGGAAATTTTTGTCACCTTCTTTTTTCTTCCTATTTTGAGGATGCCTGCTTGTCTTTAGGCAACTCGCATGCCTGCGATGCTCAGGAACCTTTTATCCTAAAGTCCCCACACCTTTCTGGAATGTTCTCTGGCTCACGCCCCTTATTCTGTCTGGGTGGCCTTTCCTATACCCCCACCCCCACCATGTCTCAATCCTGCTCAGACTTATGGGCTCAACTCAACAACTACTCCTTTCCTGGAGTCCTTTCCTGGTCCTATTGAAGAGAGCGATTATTCCATCTCCTGTATTTCCCCAACGTGTTTTCTGTACCTTCTTTATGGTTCTTATCACCACCATTCTCTGAAGTTCTCTGTCTCCATGTGTGCTCTTCTCTGTCATATAAGGTTTTCTAGGCAGCGACTAGGTGTATATTTGCTTCAGAAAGTCCTAGCATACTGCCTGGAATATAGTAGTATTCAAACAATATTATTTGAGTGATTAAAAGAGAATCTAAGGCAGATTTGATTTTGGGTGCCACACGGAAGAGGCCAGAAGAATCTGAGGCACGTAAGATAACTTATTATCTTTTACTTAAGCCACTATTTGTTGGGTATTGTGTAACTTAGAGCTAAAAGCAATCCACTTTTTTTCCGATATTCTTCCTAAGGACACAGAAATAAAGGGTAGAGCTATCTCTCGGACTTTAAAATCTAGCAAGCCATACAAACAACACAATTAAGCACCTAAACCTTCAGGCAGTATTAAAGTACCTATAAATTAGCAGAGAATATCCCCCTTTTGAAAAAGACTGGAGAATAAATGAAATAGTGTCTCCAGGACAGCACCAACCCTGAGCAAAGCATGAATGCAATGGAAAACTGGAAGATGTGGCTTTTCTTGCCTCAACAGGAAGACAGTTTCAATTTATTGGATTTATGGGGGCAGGATAGTGTGACATGTGAGAACTGGCTGTGGTGAGCACCATGTTCAACCAAATTTCATTGAGTTTGGGAGGTTTTTTGTAACGTAGATAGAAGTGGAAAATGTCAACGTGGCCCATGAATACTGTGGCTGCCCCTGACAGAGAAGGGTTGGGGGACGCTGCCAGTTCACACCTGCAAGGCACCAAGAAACCCTGCTGATTTACAGCTCCTTGGAGAGCATTTCGAGACCTGTGGCTCCAAGTCCAGTGGTTCTCTTCACCTAAATTCACTTTATCAAAGTGAGTAGAAAGTAAACCAGAAAATGTACACAGATTCATTTGGGCAGGCAGTGAATAAATGTGTGTGTGGTGAAAGGCAGGCAGAGTCCTTGAGAAAGTAAAGCAAGGCTATAACCTCAGGTGCTCTGGACTGAAATGTGTCCCCCTGAAATTCATATATTGAGTCCTATCCCAGTGCCCCCATCTGACTGTATTGGAAATAGAGCCTTTAAAGAGGTCACTGAAGTCAAATGAGGCCATAAAGGTGGATCGTAATCCAATAGGATTGGTGACCTTATGAGATGAAGGAGAGAAAGATCTCTTGCTCCATAGCACGCACCAAGGAGAGGCCAGCAGAGGACATAATGAGAAGGTGGCTGTCTGCAAGCTAGGAGGACAGCTCTCCCTAGAGCCCGGCAGCCTGGCACCCTGATCTCAGACTTCTAGGCTCCAGACTGTGAGCAAGAATTTGTTGTATAAGCCACCCGGTCTGCAGTGTTTTATAAGCTGACTAATATATAGGGTGCTGTCAAAAGAGGACCAATGAAGAGTTTGCATTTTGAGGAAATTTTGAGTGGTACCATGGACTTTTGGTGTTATGCAGCAGCATTTATTTCTGACAAAGATAATTTTCATAATGTTTTTATTATCTTTTTATTTTATTATTTTTAAAAACATTTATTTATTATTGAGAAACAGAGAGACAGAGCATGAGCATGGGAGGGGCAGAGAGAAAGGGAGACACAGAATCCAAAGGAGGCTCTAGGATTTGAGCTGTCAACACAGAGCCCGACACGGGGCTTGAACCCATGAGTGGTGAGATCATGACCTGAGCCGAAGTCAGACGCTCAACCAACTGAGCCACCCAGATGCCCCTCATTACCTTTTTATATTGATTGGTTTGTTTGTTACCCTGACATTAACCTGGTTAGGGAAATTGCCAGAAATAAAATCAAGTCCCCTCAAGGGACACAGGACATGTTTTCAGGTCAAGGTGTCTTTGTATTTTTTTTTTCCTCCATCGAATCAAGCTCAAAAAGCGACTACTAAAAGACCTTTAAAACCATTTTACCTCCACAGCCCGTAATTGGAATCCCTGTTTTCTGTGGTCTGCATATGGACATGAGATAAAATGACCACTTCCAATTCTTGCTTTAGGGCACATCAGATACCCTCAGAGGTGTCAAAGATCTGATCAACAGAGGTCTTAAACAGCTGGCATGGATATGACTATAATACTACTATATACTTAATATCTTCCTTAAGTTGGCTCATCTTTCAAAACTATACGTTTTTGAAAATCTGTGAATTAATGGGCCTGGTGAGTTAGTTACATTATTTCATTTTATGTTAAAATAAATATTTAGCTACTAAAATAAAAGTACAGTTAATCCTTGTCACCTAAACTTGTTTTACATTCTATCAGAGATACCTGGGGAAATGCTATAAAAGTTCCAGGGTATGTGAGTTGGAAAACCATAGATGTATAGCTGCTATTTACAGAATAAAATTTCTGGTTTATGGTGATGTCACTGTAAGAAAGTCACAACTAGTTCATTTGACTTTATGCTTAAAAAATGGATTAAAGAATTCTCAAAAAGATATGGCAAACCAAACCCAATAATGCATTAAAAAATTATTCAACACAGTCAAGTGGGATTTACTCCTGGACTGCAGGAGTGGTTCAATATCCATCAATCAATCCACATGATACACCACATCAGTAAGAGAAAGGAGAAGAACTATATGAGTCTTTCAATAGATGCAGAAAAAGCGTTTGCCAAAATACAGTATCCTTTCTTAGTAAAAACCCTCAAGAAAGTAGTGTTAAAAGGAACATACCTCAACATCTTAAAGGCCAGCTACGAAAGACCTACAGCTTATATCATCCTTGATGAGGAAAAACTGAGAGCTTTTTTCCCTAAGGTCGGGAACATGACAGAGATGTCCATTCTCACCACTGGAAGTTTTAGCCTCAGCAATCCACCAACAAAAACAAATAAATAAAAGGCATCCAAAGTGGCAAGGATGAAGTCAAACTTTCACTCTTTACATATGACATGATACTCTATGTAGAAAACCCGTAAGACTCCATCAAAAAATTGCTCGAAATGATACATGAATTCAGCAAACTGGCAGGATGTAAAATCAGTTGGTTCCATTTCTATACACCAATAATACAGCAGAAAAAGAAATTAAGGAATCAGTCCTATTGACAATTGCACCAAAATAAATAAATAAATAAATAAGATACCTAGGAATAAACCCAACCAAAGAGTTAAAAGATCTCTATGCTGAAAACTATAGAATGTTTATGAAAGAAATTGAAGAAGACACAAAGACATGGAAAAACATTCCATGCTCATGAGTTGGAAGAACAAATACTATTGAAATGTCTATAATACCCAAAGCAATCTACACATTCAATGCAATCCCTGTCAAAATAACACCAGCATTTTTCACAGAGCTACAGCAAAAATTTCTAAAATTTGTATGGAACCAGAAAAGACCCTAAATAGCCAAAATAATGTTGAAAAGAAAACCAAAGCTGGAGGCATCATAATTCTGGACTTGAGGCTGTACTACAAAGCTGTGATCATCAAGACAGTATGGTTACCGGCAAAAAACACACACATAGATCAACAGAACAGAACAGAGAACCTAGAAATGGACCCATTTCTTTGCCAACTAATCTTTGACAAAGCAGGAAAGAATATCCAATGGAAAAAAGAGAGTCTTTTTAACAAATGGTGTTGGGAAAACTGCACAGTGACATGCAGAAGAATGAAACTGGACCAGCTTCTTCCACCACACACAAAAGCAAATTCAAAATGGATGAAAGACCTAAATGTGAGCCAGAAAACCATTAAAATCCTAGAGAACACAGGCAGCAACCTCTTTGATCTTGGCTACAGCGACTTCTTACTAGACATGTCTCCAGAGGCAAACAACAAGCTATTGTTTATTAAACAAAAGCAAAAATAAACTATTGGGACCTCATTAAGGTAAAAAAACACTTCTGCACAGCAAAGGAAACAATCAATAAAACTATAAGGCAACTGACAGAATGGGATACAATTTTTGCAAATGACATATCAGAGGACTAACAGACACATGAAAAGATGCTCAACATCACTCGTCATCAGGGAAATACAAAACCACAGGGAGATGCCACTTCACAACTGTAAGAATGGCCAAACACATCAGGAAACAAGAGTTTGGTGAGGATGTGGAGAAAGAGGGACACTTTTGCACGCCTGGTGGGAACGCAAACTAGTGCAGCCACTCTGGAACACAGTATGGAGTTTCCTCAAAAAGTTAAAAATAGAACTACCCTACGACACAGCATTTACACCAGTAGGTATTTATCCAAACAATACAAAAATGCTGATTCAAAGTGGCACATGCACCCTAATGTTTATCGCACTGCTATCAACAATAGCCAAATTATGGAAAGAGCCTAAATGTCCATTGACTAATCAATGGATAAAGAACATGTGCTATATGGGTCTTTATATACATAAGAAGATGTGTACCCGCGCGCACACACACACATTAAAATATTACTCGGCCAAAAAAAAAAAAAGAATGAAATCTTGCCATTTGCGACAACATGGATGGAACTAGAGTGTTTTATGCTTGGCGAAATAAGTCAGTCAGAGAAAGACACATCTCATATGATTTCACTCGTATGTGGAATTTAAGAAACAAAACAGATGAACATGGGGAAGGGAAGGAAAAATAAACATAGAGGAAGGCAAATCTCTATATGGTTTGCCTTGTATAAGTCTCTATAAGAGACTCTTAACTATAGAGAACAAACTGAGGGTTGCTGTAGGGGAGGAGGGTGGGGGATGGGCTAAGTGGGGGATGGGCATTAAGGAGGGCACTTGTTGGGATGAGCACTGGCTGTCATATGTGAGTGATGCACCACTACATTCTACTCCCGACGCCAATGCTGCGCTAGATATTAACTTGAATTTAAATAAAAAAATGCATTAAATATGTGATTTCCTTTAAAATGCAACGAGGTTTTAACTACTGAGATTTTTTTTATGTTATCATGGCCGTGATTAAATGCCTTGTGTGTGTGTATGTGTGTGAGTGTGTGTGTGTGAAAGAGAGAGAAAGAGAGAAAGAGAGAGAAATTGAAGCCTAAGGTTTGTTTGCTTGTATGGATCACTTACAGATCTTCTTGCATTAATGCTTTTCATCCAAAAAGAGATATGAGACATTCAATGACTTCTTAACTATCCCAAGGGAATTCTCAGCTGAACTTTTGATTTAATCTTGTATCTTGATTATTTCTGGAAAATATCTAGTTCCTGACTAGCTCCAAGTCCTCCCCCCAGGCAGTGTGTTCCCCCTCTCCCCATGCCACTGCTCAGGTAGTTCCTTCGTATCTCAATTCCTGCTTTAAAACTCCCAGTCACTACCTCACCTGGTGTTGGAAGCCTTTCAGCACTTTCCTGTCTAATTGTTCTTCAGGCATCTTCAGCCCAGTAATGTTGAGCTGCTTATTTTTCTTATACACTTGATGCTTTTTTGGTTCTTTGCCTCATGTTTACACTTTGAAACAGCCTTTGCCTCAGCCACCGTGTCCCATTTCAACCTATTCTTAAAGGTGCAGCCTAGCTACCAAATCTTTTCTTGAAATCTTCTCTTATCCCGTTGAGCTAAAAACATTGTTTCATCTCCAAAATTCCATCTCACTTTGTACCCCCTTTATGGTTTTCATCACAAGCTTGCATCGTGGTTACTTTTGTAACTACATGTTGTCTTCTCTGATGTCATACTAAGCCTTTGGGGAAGGGCCTACATGTATGTTAATTTCCTCTACCAAAGGCCAGGACAGTGTGCAACATATAGTAACATTCAGGAAATATTTTATTTAATTAATAAGTGAACACCTGAGCATCCAAAGCCTGTGTGTGTGTGTGTGTGTGTGTGTGTGTGTGTGTGTGAGAGAGAGAGAGAGAGAGAGAGAGAGAGAGAGAGAGAGAGAGAGGAGTACCCAAAGTTTAGGATCCACCAGATATAGATGGAATACATTTGAAATCCAAAGAAATTAAATCAAGTTTGTGTGAGCAAGCTAGTCGTATGGTGAACTTTGGGCCTTAGAAAGTTCCCGCCGCAGAAATGGTGGAAAGACTGTAGCAATTCTAGGCTCCAGGAGCACTTTCAGAGTCTCTCAGACTTGGGTAGAGCTCTGGTGTTTCAAGTGTGGTCCCTGGATCAGCAGCAGGAGAGTCTCCTGGAGTTTGTTAAAAATGCAAATTCTTGGGCCCCATCCCAGTCCTACTACATCAGAAACTTTAGAAGCTGAAGCCCAGTAATCTGTGTCTCAACCAGCCCTCCAGACACTCTGATGCACACCCAAGGGTGAGACCCACTGACTTAGAGAAAGTTCTAGCAACACTTCTATTCAGTCTTGGCACTTCTCAGCTCAGCTTAAAATGAAACAAAACCAAAACACACCTTTTATAATTATAGAATGATGGGATATAAATTTTATAAGCGGCCATGCAATAATGCTCAATCTTCCTGCGTGAATCAACAGAGAAGTTAGGAGCCTACCTTTGGTCTCCCGCTCTTACTTGGTCCATGGTGAGACACTGCTGCTCGTAGTAGCCTGACAAGTGAACATTGATACATATACCCCAGCAAAGTATCTGAGGCTGAGAAGCTGACGTGAAAAGTAGCAGGGGCTCTCAGCTTCCTATGTGAAAGGAATGTTCTTTGACACTGAGTTGCCTGGATGTCCCTGTTTTCTGATCTCTCCCATTTCTCAAACACATGAATATTCTCGTGTTGGGTACAGTCTCCTGATACAGCAGTCGGTCCTGGTTGACTTGCCCAATATGCGCTTTCCATTTCTTGAATGCTGGCGGTGCCCCACGTTTTCCCTCAGTGCCTGTGCCTCCTCCTCCATGTGAGTCAGATTCTCGTTTGTCGAAGCCAATTATGGTGGTTCTGTTCCCTCAACAGTGACTCATAGAGAATTAGGCAGGTGACCCACTGCTGGCTAATAAATTGTAAAGGCAAATCTGCTGATGGGTTTCTGTGAAGGTTTTCTTTGTATTTAGTAAGAGATGCACAGGGGGAAACCTAGGCTTTTGGACTTGGTTGTATGACAATGCAGTATTTGGGGCCCAGAAAACTTTTGTGGCACCACATGATATCTTAACCAATACAATGGGGAGAGCAGAGCAGAGAAAGTGAAGGCAGCCGGCCTCTCACAGTGTTGCTAAGTCACTGAACCTACTACCCATAGAGCTGCCCATGTCAAGACCTGTATTATGAGAAAATTGATCTATTTTTCTATTTCCATTTCTGCTTCAAATTTATTAAATATTATTGTTCTTCCTCTCCCCTTCTTTTTTCTTGAAAGATAAAAAAAAAAAGGACTGATGTAATGACACCTGTAAATTACTTCTGGCTCCAACAGTCTCTGATTCTTTGCTCAAAACATCATGTGTGGAGTTTTAAGCTGAGGCAGGATTTGGCAGGAGTGGGATGTGGAAAGGGCGCAGGTATTGTCTGAGTTAGGGTCAGGTTTATTTCTAAGGTATAGGAGATAGCATCAGGGTAAGGCTATGAGGTTAGTAGCATGAATTCCTAGAGTAGAATCGATGTCCTAAATCCTAGAGCACAGCAAAGTCAGGAGTCCACACACAGGGACAGATACTGAAGATAACAGCCAGGAATTGGGTATGGAACAAGTCACAAAAAATCTGATGCGTGATCGGCTTGCCTGCCGGAGGAACAAATGGTGATACGTGTTTTGCTTAGGTCCTCTCACAGTACTAGGTGAGAGCGGTAGATTAGCATTCAGTACTTCAGGGCCAGCAGTCTCCATGCAGGCCTTACCAGGATGGGAAATCCTGTGGTTGTCCAGACTTGAATGAACTCCCTTACCGGTCCACTCCGTGCATTCCTGGCCCTGGCCTGCTGCTTCAGTCTCTGTGACTCCACGGCAGCCCCCTTTCTTTTACCTCCGATTGTCTCTGGACTGATGATTTGCTAAGTCCACGTATTTCAGTTTTTGGTCTTCACCGCATAGTAGTGCAATATCTGACCTTTTCAGATGTCCTGACCTTTGAAAGACAAATTTAAATCAGCCACAAAGTTCAAGAAAGAGGTTTACATTGGTTCTAGCATTTTTGGGTCAACATTGCCACCTAGTGGTGAGATAACCCTGAAACCTGGGTGTGACTAGAAAGTCCTTCCAATGTGTTGGGATATTTGATTTCAAGATCTTGAAAGGGTAATATTTTGAGCAAGAGGGGATGGTGATTATGATGAAACATAAATGTATCACTTTGAACCTGAGAAGATGGAAAAGATGGAGAAAATCCTTTAGACCCAGTGAACTAATTATTGGGCAAATAGCTTATGGTTCCTGATTCACAGAAATCCTTAAGTTTTTGCATTTAAGATTTTGGTTGCTCCCTCCGTTTTACTTCCTTAATTTTTAAGAAATCCATACCAAATTTAACCACTTCTTAGTGGTAATCATAAAGCAGAATCAAACAAAACCAAAACAACAACGAAAGTCAATTTCAAATGAACCAAGGCTATATTACTTTTTTCCTTTTGGACTTTGTTTGTTTGTTTTTCTTTTCCCCTCAAGTGTTTCTCAAAGATTTTTGTCAGTTTGTGAGTATTTCTTCCTCTCCCGTGTATGTTTTAATGCGGTAAATATTTCAAGACATTTCTTGCCATCTAGCAAGGTTTAGAGTTTGGGGCGGGGTCTGAGACTGAATTTCCATTAAGCTTTCCAAAGATGCCCGTCCTGCTCGTAGGGGACCATACTTTAAATGGTAATTCTTTATAGAATGATGACTACCTTCTCGACAACCCCAAACCTCTCTCCAGAATGGACCAGAGGCTGTGTGTTCTGTTTGGGTGACTCTGAGGGAAACCTCACTTGCCTGAAGTCGCATCTCGCAGCTGACGTGGCTGATTCCCGCGTGGCTGACGTGGCCGTGCGGAATGTGAAGCTGCTGCTGTTTGTACAGCTTACGCGAGGTCGGAGTTTCCCCCTTACTCTGCGGCCACCACTGGCCGCCTCTGGGGAGTCTGTGATACGAGTCCGACAGATGTCCTGGTCGCTGTGCTTCTAGGCCAGACAGCTGTCTTAAAGTTCTGAATTTGGTTGTGCATTGGAATCACCTGGGGAGCTAAGGCACCTACTCATATTTGGGTCCATTTGCTGGGCAGGTTTTAAAACCAAAAGGCAAGTAAAAGGCCAGAAAGACAGTACCTTTCCCTTCTCTCCTTTCTCCTGGTCACCAGCTCCGTCTGGACCACACTCTCACTCCCTCTCTGCACCTCAAACGGGTGGGGTGTCCTTTAGAGCAAGTCTGGTTCTTCCCCAGTGTCCCTCGGGCGCAGCGTACTTTGTATTACATTTTAATATCACAGCCATCCGTGTCCTCCAGGTCAGCTGAGGTCGTGTGATAGGCTGCTGCATCCCGGGGAAAGAGCATTGGCTTTTACCAGGACAAGCGCTGGATGGGTCTGGTCCTCTGGGAGCCATGAATCAGACGCCCTGAGTGCGGTCCTTCTGAGGCCTGTGGAGTCAGGAATGTTATCCAGGTTTTATTCTTCAGACCTTTTCATATGGGAACCTGGGGGCACCGACCCGGACCTAACACGGCTCTTGACTTTGAAAATAGGTTAATTAGAATTAGTTGTTTTAGGCTGCTTGCTGCCACATGTGAGAGTGTATGTTATACCTATTTATGGATGGATACGGATTTGTGACACGCGGTCATAAATAGGCTGGAAAATTTAATGAGAAGTAGAACAAATTTCATAGTGAAGAAATTGTTGGTTCTGTGGAATTATGGTTAAAGATCCAAAGGAAAAAAAATGGCTTGCTTCTCCAGTCTTTTCTTTTCAATCAAATTACAGAGAGAGAGAGGGAGAGAGAGAAAGAGAGAGATTATAGAAACAGAACATTTTCTGTCATTACCTACTTGGCTCTTCTATATTTTAAAAAAATGCTTAGTTGTTTATTTTGAAAGAGAGAGAGACTCTCAAGCAGGTTCTGCACTGTCAGCACAGACCCCGACGTGGGGCTTGATCCCATGAACTGTGAGATTGTGACCTGAGCAGAAATCAAGAGTCAGACACTCAACTGACTGAACCACCCAAGTGCCCCTCTTTTGTATTTTTGACCCTGTTAATCAGATCTTCTTGAAACTGTTTCTTCTCTGATTTTTATGGTGTCATTGCCTCCTGGTTCTCTTTGAACTGCGTTAGATGCTCTTCTGTCTCCTACTCTTCTGCCTCAAGTGCAGCCGGTCCAGCAATCCACCCTTGGCTTTCTTTTCACCCTCATCTCTCCCCTTGAGGGACACCACTCATGACCTGCTCATCCCAGCCACGGTCATTGCTATGTCGGTGACTCTAGTACCATGGAGTAAAGTCCAGGTTTTCCTCCTGAGCATCAGATTCCTATTTTCTTTTCCTACTCAGTTAGTCCTGCAGTATGTCCTGCAGAAAACTAAAATTCAACACGTCCCAAACTGAACTTGTCATCCAAGTGTCCCTTGTCTGGAGATTCAGGAGTGAACAAGACAGATACTGTTCCTCCCCTCATGAAACTTGCGTTGTTGAGGCCGACTAAACAACATGTGAAATATCGGGAAGGAATGTGTATGTTGAAGAAAAATCCAGCAGAGTGAGGGGATAGGGGGATATGGTGTCCACATTTTAGGTGAAGTCAGAGAAGATTGTTCTGAAGAGGTGGCTTGGAGCCCAGACTTGTGCAAGGCAGGTGGGAACCATGGGTTCTTTGCAGGGAGAGTGTTCTCGGCAGAGGATTTTCTCCAGATTTGTTCCTGTTTCCAATTCACTTTGTTGCTTAAGCTAGAGCGTTGGCTGTCGTTATGTCCTTCCTCCCCCTTCCTCTCCCCACTTCGTAAGACTTCCCATTTTTGTGACCTAAGCATGGAATTGCAAACAGAACTGCCAGGTACATGGAATCAGAATTGGTGCAGAGACCTGGCCTGGGAAGATTCAGTGTCAGTTGGTAACCTCTGAAGTCCAAGAACTGAAAGAGAATTTTGGTGGATCACATGTAAAATCAAAACCCCCATTTGGGTTGTAACCGTCTTTAGCCTCCTATAAAACTTCTTTAGTGTTCCCTTTGTCTAGTGTAAGTACCTCTCAGCATGCTGTGTGTTTGGTAGCCTCTATTTAAATAGTTGTGGTGTTCCTGAGTGAGACACCAAAGCCACATTTGGAGGGTCTGGTAGAGAGCTGAGGGGTCCAGGACTTTGACTATGGAATGTTCATGCAGAATGTTCATGTTGTCATCTCAGTTGGATTATATATCCTCTTCAGCCTCAATCGATGACTTTCTCCAACTGCGGTGGCATTTTAATTAATCTTTCAGGAGAGCTGTTGATGGGTTTATCTAATATTTTATTTTGTAAGCATACATTTTTGCATTCCTATAAGGTTGTTTTTTTTAAATGCACCTCTTTTATTTTTCAACAAACGAATGTTTCACATATTCATTCATTGAATGCTACTAATGGCCAGTGTTGGGTGATGCAAAGAACAAGACAGGATTCCTCCCCTCTGAGAACTATAGAGTGTGGTGAAGGGGGCGAGAGGCAGTAAAACCAAAATCTCTGAGTCAGGTGTGATCTAGAACCTGTTGACTCTCTGCCCAGAAGCCACTTCTCTGGCTAATAGTGTATGTGGCAGTGATATCTTCAAAGAAGATGGGACCCATTCAAACAATGAATGACTATTGATTTAGGCCAATCCTGTAATCCCATACATCGCTGCCACGACTGGTTGGAGTGACCATGTTTTTGCATTCTGGTCAATGAGACAAGTGCCAGAATCTTTGGGGGATGACCTGGAAACGGTTCCCTCAGTCATCAAAAGTGAGGGACCAGTGAGTAGAATGCCTGTCTTTCTCGTCCTGCCTCTGAGTGTGGTTTGTGAGGTGCTGGTGATTAGGCTGGAGTGTCAATATTGGGGATGATCAGGTAGACAGATGAAAAGGGGGCACATTCCTGATGACACTGTGGAGAAACAGCCGTACCACTGATTTTTTCCAGGATTCTTGTTTTCTGAGACAATCGTGATAATAATCTGATTGCTTCAGTCACTATTATTCATTAATTACAGGCACCAGAAAAATCTTAATTGATAGGTATTTTAATAGAGTCAGGTACAAATCCTTAAAGAAGCCCAGAGTTCAGGAAGGTAATTTGGCCAAAGGACATCAGGGAAGCCTTCCTAGATAAGGTAGACTTAGATTACCTTTTTTAAAAAATATTTTTAATGTTTTTTTTAATTTATTTTTGAGAGACAGAGAGAGAGAGAGAGAGACAGAGAGACAGAGAGACAGAGAGAGACAGAGAGCAAGTGTGGAGGGTCAGAGAGTGAGACAGAATCTGAAGACAGGCTCCAGCCTTTGAGCTAGCTGTCAGCACAGAGTCCAACGCAGGGCTCATACCCCTGAACCGGGAGATCATGACCTGAGCTGAATGAAGTTGGACGCTTAACCGACTGAGTTACCCAGGCGGCCCTTAAGTTACCTTTTGAAGAATAAGTGGAAATCCACCAGGTAAAGAACACAGGGAGGGCATCCAGGTGGAGGAGGAGTACGTAGACCTTTTAAATCAATTTGTATTTTGAGGTATCCAGAGTATTTTATAGATTCTCAGTAGAATAGATTTATGACATTTGTGGAGTTAGCATATATTGACATGTGATCTTTACAGGTTTTTAGTTAGGCATATAATCTAAACACACAGTAACCCGTAATTTGCCCAAGATTCAAATCAAAACCTTGGTGGCTTTCTGTCTTGGAGGTAAAGAGAGTGACCTGGTTATTAAGCCAGCCCGGCTGACTGAAGAGCACACAGTGCAGCCTCCCATTTTTGTGCTGGTAACTTAGTAACTTTCATGAAACATTTGAGATTTGCTTTCTTTGTCAGTCTTGCTTGAGAAGCAGATGTCAGGATAGGATTAAACTTGCTAGGATTTATATTAGAAGCCGTGTTGGGAGAGAAATGGGGAGGGCACTAGGTGAGGTCATGAGGCAATTGGAATGCAGAGATGAGGAAAGGGAGGGAGGGTGGAGTCAAAGGAGGTTCTGAAAGGCCAGGGGGGTGGGGGGCAAGTTCTACAACCAAAGTCACCGTTAGAGAAGTCCCCTGTCTCCCAGGAGCGGGCCTGCCCCAGTGTCTTTGCCCCACTCAAAGCAGCCAATGGGAAGCATGACCTTGGCACATACGGGACAACGGATTTCAGAGCACAGAGTTGGAGCCATTATCTATTTCCATTAGAAGTTGGCATGGGGCATTCTTTAAAAAGTCATCTTAAAAAGAAAACTCTAAGACTGGTAATGGAAGTTTAAAAAAAAGAGAGAGAGACAAAATACTGGTGTATTTTATAGGTAAAGTTGTTAACCCTTTTTTTGAGGGGTCATGGAACCCTTTCAGAGCTTGATTTCAGATACTGACTCTATCCCCAGAAAAATTCCCATATAGAAAAGGGCCCCTGGTGGAGTATGAGTCCTTCATCTTAGATTGCTAACTTCCCAGCTTCCCTATGGCTGTGTTCTGATAAGTACAGCTCTCCACTCACTGACACTTGGATCCCTGCTACCAACTGCTGGTCCTGCTTCTGGTAGACTCATGGCTTCAGCAGCTTCAAATAGACTTTGTCTTGAAAGACACCTCAGCTACGAGTATCTGTGTCTTGCCTTTCAGGTCCAACAAGGCCCACAGCCCAGTCTTAGATCTCTCGGAATCCTCTCTGAGTATTAGTTTCTAGAATTACCTTTGGGTAAAGGATGGGATTGCTTTTATGTTTGTATCTTGACCATTGCCTGTCCACTTGGTAAGGTAGGACCTCTTCTTGCTTTATTACCTGATACGAGTCCTTTTTGTTAAATTTGGGTTTGTGAACCTAGACTGTTCCTAGATTTCATTCTTAACACTTACGTGTATGTACCCTCTTTTATGCTCCTTCCAACCTCTGTGCTCACATAATCATAAAGATGAAATATATAATACACACATACACATACTCTCACATGTTGTAGTAAAAATACATACGTAGTTGATTATCCTTGTTAGGGCAGTTATACTCAATCAAGTCACCATGAACATTGAATTACTGAATAAAGACCACGGAACTACGGGAACTATGTACATACATATACGTAGCTCACATAGGTTATAATTTTAAAACCTGTAAAGAACTCATCCTAGTGGGTTTTATTTTCTTTATTGTATAAAAGAGAAAACAAGGTTCAGAAGTGATAAGTGTCTTGTCTGTGGCCACTCCAATAACAGGTGCCACAGTTGGGATTCATGCCCCGTCCAACTGCCTCAGAGCCTGACCTTCTTGTGCTGCACTGTCCCCTACCTTCTCCATCCAAGATCTAAAGCCAGAAGGCAGAGTGTCTACCCGTGCTCTTCCATGTCAGCTGGGAACGGGCTTGTCGAAGCCACCAACACCTGCACCACACAGTGCACTACCGCAGGTGACCAGTAGAGCACGTGTGTATTGATGTCGATGTTGCAAATAAATTTGAGCCAGTAGGCAAACCTACAAATAGGGAATTCATGAATGATGAAGATGAACTGTACAAGGTTAAAAAATATTTTTTTAATGTGCCGAAGGGTGTAAAGTGAAAAGTATGTCTCCTTTCTCCTCTATTCTCACACACCCTTGTTCTCCCAGCTCCCTGCCCCAGGTCCCAAGGGAGCAGCTGTTTTCAATCTACTATTTATTCTTTCAGAGGTATTCTTCCAATGGCATCTTCAAAGGGGATCTGAATAGGAAGAGATAAGGCATCAAAAAACAAGCCAACATGGGCAAGCAACTTAATGCAAACTCTATGCCTCAGTTCCTCAGCTCCAAAAGGGAAGTGATTGCCTTGCTTGAGTGCTGGCTGAGAGGGGGAAGCAGTTTCATGCTCCCGAAGTGCTTGTCATGGTAAGGGGTGCTTGTGACATGCATGAGCTTCACCTACAAGCACTCTAACCTTCCAACTGTACACGGTAGTTCTGACCTTGCTTGTTTTACTGCCTGTGACTAACCAACGTGTTGCCAGCCTGGGGGACAATTTCACAGTGAAGGATCTGGCTGGAAAAAGGGAGCAGTTAACTAGCGGTGGTCGTAATGTGCATATCAAACCACCATCACTTCTAGTTACAGGATTTATGGAGAGAATCATTATTATTATTTTTTGAAGGACTGGTATAAATTAGGGTTTAGCTTCAGTGACAGCCAAACCCCAGAGGGAGGGGACTAGGCTAAGATATAGGCTAAAGGAGACCAGGGGGCATTTCCTCATTCAAATGAATTGGAAAGTGTTGTTTCACCCAGTATAAGCTTTCAGTGATGCGTGGGTGTTATTTTTCTTCTTTCTAGTAGAAATCTGTTCTTCTTAAGTTGAGAATCCATTTCCTCCCAAGAAATCGAAGCACTCTGGCTTTTTGAATGAATTTCAGGCACTGATCCTGCTCGAAATGATCTATGTAAAATTGACACCCTTGGGAGAGGTGTCCCCCTCCCACAGAAATTAAAATTATTTTTCAATTATACATATATTTTCACTTACTAGATGTGCCACTATTGGCAGAGGATTTAGGAAGGATTTAACATATGAGCTACCATTTACTTAAAAAAAGATAGGGCTTTATCTGATTCAAGTATTTCATGCAGTCAATCAAGCAGCATATAAATAAACATAAAAATGAAATAGAAGACTATGTCATGGGGAAACAAGTCTGGGTTTGAATTGTTTATCTGGGTTGTGTTCTGGGCAAAGCTGTCTGAAGCGTAGTTGTTTCTGAAGAGTGCTCTGAATACTGGTATTTTCCTACTCTGTGTGTCTTTGAGATTTAATTCCTCTTGACTTCAAAGGGGAAAATGGTAGCACAATATGGATCAAGATTTTGTCTTGAGCGTTTCAGAGACTTGTCTGCCTTTTTAAAGAAGATAAAAGCCCTTTTGTTTCCTCGTTTGTTCAGGAATAGCTACCATCCGAAGTGAGAACTCAGATTTCTCACAGTTTTATGTTTTAAATTAGGGACAGAATCTCTAAAGTATGCTTGTGCTTTTTCTGTATCCTTTAACACTTGGGTTGAAATCCAGAGAGGCAAAATTTATTCTGGTCATTAAACCAGTAATTCCTCTCTTCCATTTTCGGAGTCTCAGCTCAGGGCTCATGTTACGGATGGTGGGAGCCAGAATTCCTGACCACGGCTGCTACTGTGGGAATACTGCCTGCCCCCATGCTGGAGCAAGGCAGGGAAAAGCTAGTCATTAGATGCTGCCAACTTCATTTCTTCTGACCTAATCAGCTTCACTATAGCAAATTCTTTCTTGGTAGTCTGTAAACTCTGCCATAAATATTCCTAAATGCAGTTTGCAGAACTCAGTGAGAGGAAGGGGAGATTCCCACTTTTTCATACAGCTCTATTTATAACTTAGGAAATTAATAGATAAAATGCTGTTTTGTTTCTCCACATCTCAATAAATTTTCTCATTACTATGTGCTCCTCATTATCTTGTTTTCCCTGCTCTGTGTTAGTGGCTCTTAATAGGGAAAAGAGTTCCCTACCTGTGCCAAATGATGATTTCTTCTAATGGCATAGGACTAAGCTGGCAGAACACAAGGAGAAGGAGAAATGGATGCTTACCATTTGGCTAATGAGAGCACACAGGGAATTATTTACAGTGATATGCAAGTAATAAACGT
Source organism: Helogale parvula (assembly GCA_004023845.1). Lineage (NCBI taxonomy): Eukaryota > Metazoa > Chordata > Mammalia > Carnivora > Herpestidae > Helogale > Helogale parvula. The sequence goes on from PJEM01004704.1 coordinate 80,583, forward strand.
GGTTGCAGTTCAGATAAGTGTTCTTAACCTGGTTTTCTGCCACAACACCCAGTTATAAATTTAAGTTCACAGATGTGATGCACACCCACGGGTGTAATCACGGTCAAGCACAGTTCTGTAGGCAGTAGGTAGAACCCCACCCCTTACTTTCCTGTTTAAGAAAACATCAGAATGCACTTGGATCAGCATGCTAGTGTTCAAAGAATATCCTTAAATTTATTTATTTAAGGATGCCAATTTGTTAAATACTTTGTGACTTTGTCATTAGTAATGAATGGCTTGCAACATCCTTTAGGACTGACTGCCTACACAGAAGTTAGAAGTTGAAAGGTGCTGAGTTATGTAATAATGGCTACTTGGTTTCATCATACTACCCGTAGGCTGGGCCTCGCAAACACATGGACAAATATTAAGTTCTCAAAGAGCCTGTGAGTATTTCCATCTCAGGCAGAGGTCAACCCACAAGCCAGATTTTCAAATGAGCTTTCTATCATTCAGAACAGCAAGGATCAAACATTCACTATTTTATAGGAATCAAGAGTTTCCTCGATTTCTTTATTTTCTCATAATTAACATTGTTGCGGCTCTAGAGAAACACTTCTCTACATCTCTTTTTTCCTCTTGTTTAAAAAATTTTTAAAATATTTATTTTTGAGAGACACAGAGAGAGACAGAGCATGAGCAGGGGAGGGGCAGAGAGAGAGGGACACACAGAATCAGAAGCAGGCCCCGGGCTCTGAGATCCCAGCACACAGCCTGATGGGCTCGAACCCATGAACTGTAAGATCATGACCTGAGCTGAAGTTGGACCCTCAACCGAGGGAGCCACCCAGGCGCCCCGACATTTCTCTACATCTCTTATTCTATATTCCTGATAACTGGTGTCTGGATGCCATGAGACTTAAGAGATGGAATTCCTGCTGATATCAGAGAACGACACTACCTCAGGGCTCTGAAAGAATTTTGGTGAAAGAAGTGCTTAGCTATGGCAGATCCCTTCATTCAGGAACAAAGAATCACTTCTCAGTAGAACCTGAACAGTAGCCTGGCCAAGTGACTTGTTTTGTTCATTTAAATAATAAGAAGCAAACAAAACAAAATGAAACAAAAAGTTATAGACTAACTTGGATATAAATGAAAAATAAATTAAAAAATAAATAAAATATCACCATGGGAGGTGGAAGCTTTGAGAGCCGTTCCATCTGCCGCCGCTGTTTTTCTCCTTTGCCACAGACCAGCGCTTGCTGTCCAGATTAAGGGGTATCCTGGATGAAGATGCGGAGTTCAACTGAAGTGCGTCTGCAACTGAGGTTAACGTGAGCAAGACGTGAACCTCTGTTGTGAACCACAAAGATCGTGGGGTCATTTTTTGGTTTGTTTTTAACCACGCATATGACAGATAATGTATAGTGTCATGGGAATACCATCCATTTTATTAAGTTTTGGTTTCAAGTTTGGTCTCTCATGTTTCATAGGCATATTCCTTGACTTCTAAGAAATTCAACTTTCTCATCAGCAAGAGAGAAAGTTGTAATGAGAATCCACTAGAACTTTGTAATTAAAAAGACACTGAAAACTCGAAAAAAATGGATAAATGTAAGGAACAGCTTCTCTAGAAGGGAAATAGTTTTTAGCATGAGGCAGATCCTAGACCCACAATCCACCTGTGCTACTGACTCACTCTGAGATCTTGCACCGTGTTACTTAAATCCTCTAAGCCGGTTTCCAAATATGTGAAAAGTGGGCGTGAAAGCTAACTGTGCAAGTTTGTTGGGTAGTTACTAGTTTGAAAAGCCTCTATCTCAGCACTTAGCATATGGCAGGAACTCAGTATACGGCAGCTGCTATCACTGTAAGAACTTGGGTTGTTCTTCTCTATCTGTTGTATATTCATGGTATATAATCAACATTATTCAACATTGTAAGCGTTTACATATTTAAAGTGTATGGCAGCTGTTGCTTACCTGACTGTTTTTCCTTCCTCAACTCAACTCCTTCAGGAAAAACCAACTCATCTTCCCCTCCCTGGTCCCAGCACATAAAAGTCGTTAAATAAACAAGAGTTGGATTTTTACCATATTTGAATCTTAATTGCAGTTGTTCTAAAATAATAAAAGCTAAGAATTTGGGGCTTTTTTATTTTTAGGTTTTTAATTTTAATTCCAGTGTAGTTAACACATAGTGTTATATTAGTTTCAGATGTACAATACAGTGATTCAACCATTTTATGCATTATTCAGTGCTCATCATGATAAGTGTTCTCTTCAACTGCTGTCAACTATTTCATCCACCCCCCCACCACTCTGGTAACCATCAGTTCTCTGTACTTAAGAATCTGTTTCTTGTTTTGTCTTTCTTCCTTTTCTTTTCCTTTGCTTGTATGTTTTGTTTCTTAAATTCCACATGAGTAAAGTCATGATGTTTGTTTTTTCTCACCTATTTTGCTTAGCATTACATACACTCTTTAGTTCCATACACGTTGTTGCTAATGGCAAGATTTCATTCTTTTTAATGGCTGAATAATACATCATTATATATATGTATGTCACATCTTTATCCATTAATTTATTGATGGGGACTTGGGCTGCTTCCATAATTTGACTGTTGTAAATAATGCTGCAATAAACACAGGGGTACATGTATGCCTTTGAATTAGTGTTTTTGTATTTTTTGAGTAAATACCTAGTAGTATGAATATGGATCATAGGGTGGTTCTATTTTTAACTTTCTGAGGAACCTCCATACTGTTTTCCACAGTGACTGCACCAGTTTGCATTCCCACCAAGAGTGCAAGATGGTTCCTTTTTCTCCACATCCTTGCCAACACTTGCTATTTTTTGTGTTGTTGATTTTAGCCATTCTGATAGGTGTGAGATAGTATCTGATTGTGGTTTTGATTTTCATTTCCCTGATAATGGATGATGTTGAGAATCTTTTCATGTGCCTGTTGGCCATCTGGATGTCTTTGAAGAAGACATTGGATTACTCGTTTTTTGGCTATTGAATTGTGTAAGTTCTTTATAAACTAACCCTTTATCAGATGGATGTAATTTGAAAATATCTTCTCTCATTCCATAGGTTGCCTTTTAGTTTTGTTGATTATTTTCTTCACTGTGGAGAAACTTTTTATTTTGATGCAGTCCCAATAGTTTGTTTTTGCTTTTATTTCACTTGCCTCAGGAGATATATCTAGAAAGAAGGTATGGCTGATGTAAAAGATGTTGTTATCTGTGTTCTCTTGTAGGGTTTCATGTCTTTTGCTACATTAATTCCTAGGTATCTTAATGGTTTTTTTGTGTGTATGTAACTGTAAATGGAATTTTTTCCTTAAATTTCGCTTTCTGTTCCTTCATTATTAGTGTATAGAAATGCAACAGATTTCTGTACATTGATTTTGTATCCTGTGACCTTACTGAATTTGTCAATTCTAGAATTTTTTTTTTTGCTGGAATCTTGAGGATTATCTATATATAGTATCATGTCATCTTCAAATAGAGAAAGTTTTCTTTTTTCTTACCAATCCGGATGCCTTTTATTTCTTTTTGTTGCCTAATTTCTGTGGCTCAGGCTTCCAGGACTATGTTGAATAAAATGGTGAAAGTAGACATCCTTGTCCTGTTCCTGACCTTAGGGGAAAACCTCTCAGTTTTTCACTATTGACTATTATGTTGGCTGTGAATTTTTCATGTAAGGCCTTTATTATGTTGAAGTTTGTTCCCTCTAGACCTACTTTGTTAAGGGTTTTTATCATAAATGATGCTGCACTTTGTCAAATGCTTTCTCTGCATCTAAAAATATTATCATGTGGTTTTTATCTTTTTTCTTATTGATGTGATATATCAGGTTGTTTGATTTGCAAATATTGAGTCACCTCTGCATCTCAGGAATAAATCTCACCTAATTGTACACAATGATTATTTTTCTTGTATTGTTGGATGTGATTTGCTAGTATTTTGTTGAAAATTTTTGCATGTATGTTCATCAGACATATTGGCCTATAGTTCTCTCTTTTTTTGTGGTGACTTACCCGGTTTTGGTATCAGGATGATACTGGCCTCATAGAACGAAGTTTTTCAAATAGTTTGAGAAGTATTGGTATTAACTCTTTCATGTGTTCGGTAGAATTCACCTGTGAAACTATCTGGTCCTTGACTTTTGTTTGTTGGGAGTGTTTGATTACTGATGCAATTTCATTGCTGGTAATCTGTCTGTTCACATTTTCTATTTCTTCCTGATTTGGTTTTGGTAGTTTATATGTTTCTAGGAATTTTTCCATTTCTGCTGGTTTATCTAATTTGTTGGCATATAGTTTTTGATAATAGTTTCTTAAAATATTTGTGTTTCTATGATGTTGGTTGTTTTTTTCTCTTCTTTCATGTGTGATTTTGTTTATTTGGGTTCTCTATGTCTTTCTTTTTGGTGTGTATAGCTAAAGCCTTATCAATTTTATTGATCTTTTCAAAGAAACAGTTCCTGGTTTAATTGATCTGTTTTATTGTGTGTTTTTGTTTCTATATCATTTATTTCTGCTCTTTATTATTTCCTTTCTTCTGTTGGTTTTGGGTATTTTGTATTTTCTTTTTTTTTATGTCCTTTATGCATAAGCTTAGGTTGTTTGTTTTACACTTTTCTTAATTCTTGAGGTAGACCTGTATTGCTATAAACTTTCCTCTTAGAACTGCTTTTGCTCTATCCCAAAGATTTTAGACTATTGTGTTTTCATTTTTATTTGTGTCCATATAATTTTTGATTCCTTCTTTGATTTCTTGGTTGATCCATTCATTGTTTAGTAGTATGCTATTTAACTTCCATGTGTTTCATGGAAACAAATTTGTTCTTGTGTTTGACTTCTAATTTTATAATGTTGTGGTCAGAAAAGAGGCATGGTTTGATTTCAATCTTTTTTACTTTCCTGAGACTTGTTTTGTGGATTTCTGGAGAATGTTCCATGTGCCCTTGAAAAGAATGTGTATTCTACTGTCTTAGTATGGAATGTTCTGAATATGCCTATCCATCTGGTTCAGTGGTCAATCAAACCCATTGTTTCCATGTTGATTTTATGTTTGGATGATCTGTTCATGGATGTAAGTGGGGTGTTAAAGTTCCCTACTATTATTGTATTACTATTGATTATTTACTTTATGTTTGTTCTTAACTTTTATGTGTGTGGGTGGTCTCATGTTGGGTGCCTACATATTTATAATTGTTTTATCTTTTTGCTGGGATTGTCCTTTTTATTAATATATGGTGTTATTCTGTTTCTTGTTACTATCTTTGTTTTAAAGTCTAGTTTGTCTGATGTAATAAGTATTGCTACTCTGGCTTTCTTCTGGCATTCATTTCCATGATAAATGTTTCTCCATTCCCTCACTTTCAATCTACAGGTGTGTTTAGATCTAAAATGAGTCTCTTGTAGGCAGCCTGTAGATGGGTCCTATTTTTTTTTATCCACTCCATTACCCTATGTTGATTGGAACATTTAGTCCATTTAAATTCAAAGTATTTATTGATATATATGTATTTATTGCCAGTCTGTTACTTGTTTCGTGGTTGCTTTTGGAGATTCTCAATTGTTAACAGGTGTTGTGGTTTTCTCCTACTGTTCTTGCATGGATAAAGCAAAACAACTTTTTGAACCAAAATAATATTATAAATTGATACATTTTGTTCTTCTGCTCTTTAAGCTTTTGTTTGTTTGTTTTTGTGCCGAGCAATGATTGCCAAGTACTGTTAAAAGGTCTAAGGAACACTTTTCTCCCTGTGGATTTTTTTTTTGAGAACTCCCTGTTGAGTTATATCTCATATGCCCACAGAGGCAACATGGTTTAATTCTAAGGAGATGACATCGGTTTCTACTAAGGGAGACCACATTCACATTTGATGTGGATATATAACATTTTCCACATGTGACCGCAAAGCAACTCAAAACCTCCGTTTGCAGGAGACATGATTATGAGTTTAAATAAACCCAGAGCAAAGAGCAGGTGCTGAGGCTAAATAAAACTATGACTGGTAGGTTCTCCTTGCTCTTGAGGCTTCCATTTAATAATTAATATAATTTTAGCGACCACTTAAAGATATTCTCTGGGGATTATATTGATAGAGCAATGAGATGTACTATACATCTTAGTTTTCCTTGTCAACTCGAATCTACTTTGTGTGCTGTTTTTGGCAAAGTCAGAGTAGCGTATGGTCTTGTATCTTTTCAAGGGAGTGTGGCTATGTAGCATAAATGACATTGGTCCTAGTGCTTTCAAACCTTTTATCATGAATAAGGTCAAAAGAAAAATAAGGTGCTTGACTCTGTGTTCTGTGTAGTACTTTTTAAACTGGAGTGGTTGAAATTGCTAGGATACCAAGTAGATTCATAGTAGGAGATGCTGAATGGCACAAAAGAGTCATCTTTAAAAGAAAAATAAATAAGAGCAATACTCTGACTGCTTAGAAGACTCTAGGATTTAGCAAAGATACCTTCCAAGGGTGTTATTTTCTTCTGTGAAAAAACAAACTGGAGTGGGGTGATTCTGCTGCTTTTTCAGGTTGGTGGTCTCATGGGTTAGAGAAGAGTAAGTGCTTTGTGTTAATTATGTTTCCCTTTTATTCTCAGTGATGTTAATTTCATTTGATTCATTTTCATTTGATCATTTATTTTTATTTCTTTATTTTTCATGCATAATACTTGCTCTTATCTGACCTACTATATACTTAATTGATTATTTGCCTATTGTCTGTCACCTCCAGTAAAATGTAAAATCATAACAGCGGGGACAAGGTGTTTAGTTCTCTTCTGTATACTCAGCACCTAGCACGGTGATTATTGTGACAATAAGAGTTGACAATAGCTAACATTTACTGACTTTCTGACAGTGTTCTAAAGCATTTGACATTTGTATTTCTTGCTCCTCATAATAGCCCTGGAGATAAGTAATAGTTTAATCCTCATTTTAGAAATGAGAAAACCGAAGCTTAGAAAAATCAAGCAAATCTCCCCAAACTCACACAATTGGTATGTGGGAGTGGGAGTGACCTTGGTCAAACCCAGGCTGAGTGGCTTCCACATTTCCACCTAACACTTCACAGGGACAGGAAATTTGACTGCCTTGTGTCTTGCTATGCTCCCTGCCCCCAGCACATACTAGGCTCTCAATAGATGTTTTTTGAAGAGAAGAATGTTCAGCCTGAAGTGTGATGCTTCTGTCCCCTTCACAGCCAGCAGCCATCAAAGAATGAGACAAGGCTGAGGGAAGTTACTGGGCCTGGTTTCTTCCCAAGCAGTCGGGTGTGATTCGTTGTTCTCAAAGATCCCTTGGAGATTGCTCCCATTCCTCATGCCTGTGCTTCCCCTTTCATCTTCTGTCCACCCTTTCCACACACATTCATGGGTTGCTGTGGGCAGGAGCTGATCAAAGAGATCAGCTCTGGGAGAAACTTCTAGAGCAGATCTGCCCACACATCCAGGTAACTCATTCCTCTGACATACCTCTGAGTCAGCGGCCCTGGTAGGGCCAATGTATCCCCACATCAGTGTCCTGGGTCTCATCACAGTGCCCCACAAGTTGTTTAGCTCAAGAAATGTGTAGGCTCCATTGACTCATGCTGTATTCATTTAATGTCCTGCATCAAAAGCTCTCTCTAGGGACAAGCCTTCAATTTCTTTTGTCAAATTAAACATGCTTAGAGACGTTGGAGTGTGTGTGTGTGTGTGTGTGTGTGTGTTGAATTACTGTGGCTGGACCTAGAAAGTATTTGCATCAGCCTTAAAAACAGTCTAGTATAAAACATTCAATTTCCTTGGTTCTCTGTTACTGGTTCACAGCTGTTAAATTTTAAGAGTCTAGTGGTAGTAAAGAACATTACTTAAGGCTGCGTATGCATGTGTTTGTGTGTTTGTGTGTGTGTGTGTGTGTGTGTGCAGGTGTGTGCACCTATGTGGGGGAAAAGGAGGTGGATGTACAGCTACATGGTATCCAGGTTTCAAGTATCAAAACACAAAGTTGTTGCTTCATTTCATTCAGGACTGTTAAGCTTTGCAGCCTATTAACACACACAGTGGGAGATCATTACACTTCATATACTTGGGGGTAACATAGAGCACTCCTGCTTGGACACAAAGGTTGCCTTAGGAATCAGGTTGCTTACCACAGAAGGCCTTTCAACTAAGAAGAAACTGAGGATAATAAAGGAGGCCTTTATTTGTGATTATCTGACAAGCTGAATCTTGCTTCGGGTACCAGGGATATTGATTTTAGGATCAAGGTGTGATATAAGCTTATGAAAACTGAACAAAGAAATTTAATTTGTGCTCAATAATTGAATTTCTGATAAATATAAATATAAAGGATGCTTCGGGTCTTTTCCGTACTTTCACACACTAGGGAGGTATGTAATAACATAAAACTCATTTGGCAGCCAAATACCCTTATATCTTATCACACATTCTCATTTGTGAGCTTTTATTTTGCTTCATACATCTAATAAGGAAATGCCAATCAGGCTTATAGTTCATATCAGTGTTTTTGGTTTTTAAGCCATATTTATCCTTTTAGCCTGAAGTTCTGGTGCCGTGATAAAGGCCCATTGGAGAGGTAGTTTCAGCAGCCATGATTTATCTCACCATAAACTCTATAGACTTTGGCATTATAATATATTGAAACATTGAATATATTGGATATATTTACTGAGTATATTGAAATATATTGAATGTATTGAAAACTGTCATGTTATACAAAGAGTAATTATAAAGAGTGATGTATCTGACCTTAGTCCATGTTAACTCTTGTTAGATGCTAACAAAAGATTATGATGACCTTTGTATAGGAATAAATGTTTTCTAGATTATTACTGAGAGCAACATAGTTCATTACTCATTTGCAACAAAATAGAAAAAAGGAATGTCTTCCCTTTTGGAGTCTGCACTTTTGTGATGGAAAGAATTAATAGACAATAGATACAACAAATAAGTAAAATATGCACTAAATTAGAACATTATGAGTGCAATAGATTAAAAAAAGGTAGTATGGGGAAACAGAAATTGGGAGTTGGGGGTGGGAGATATATGGCAATTTACAGTATGAAGGTCAGATTAGGTCTCCATTGAGAAGCTGACATTTGGTCAAACGATTGGAGGAGGCAAAGGAATTAGTTGTGTGGATCTAATGCTCCTCTTGGGGAGAGCATTTTGGGGAAAGATAATAGCCAGTGCAAAGGCCAGCACATGAGTATACCCAACACGTCTGAGGAACAGCTAAGAAGCATATGGAGTTGGGGTGCAAGTGCACTCTGGGAAGTCAAGAGTAGAAGTAAAGAGACCAATTATAAGCCTATGATAGTAATTTAGGTGCCTGAGTTATATTGTGTAACAAGTTACCCCAAAACTTGTTAGCTTAAAAGAATAAGGGTTAATTACCTCACAGTTTCTGTTTGTCAGAGTTTGGGCATGGCTAAGTCGAATCTTCTGGCTGAGAATCTCTCGTTAAGAATGCAGTCAAGGTATCAATTTCAGGCTTGACTGGGGAGGATTCATTTCCAAGTTTACTCACAAGGAGATCAGTTCCTTGTGGGTTGTTGGATTGTGGTCTTTGGTTTCTCACTAGAGATTGGTCAGAGATCATCCTCTTTGGCAGTGTGATCCTCTCCAGTAGAGCAAACAAGTAAGAGTGAGCAAGTAAGTGAAAGAGAGAGAGAAATGGAAGTCACAGTCTTTTAAGACTTAATCTCTAAAGTGATTCCCCATTAGTTTTATAACATTATATTTGTTAGAAATAAGTCATTAAGTCCAAGGGGACTTAAGGGGGAAAATATTGTTAGAAATAAGTTGTTTTTAATAAGAGATCGTTAGAAATAAGTCATTAAGTCAAGGGGGACTTACAGGGAAGAGAGTGTATAAAGGTGCGAATATCAGGAGGTAGAGATCATAGCCATACATTTCAAAACCTACCTAAGAAACTAGGCAAGAGATGATGTTAGAGTTGTAGCAGTGGAAGTGGTGAGAAGTGATAGCAAAATACACAAAAAATCTTGGAGTTGTAATCCATGATCTATTCTATTTGTGACTTCAGACACCTTGTATAATACCTCTAGATTTCATTTTCCTACTTTTAGTGGAAAGTTTGCTAACTTACCACTACATAAGTAGCTGAAACTTAAAGAGTTTAAGTAACCAGTTCTCATTTACATAGCTAATATATGTGTTTACAACCTGTACTTAAAAGAGGGCAATCTCTTTCTATAGCCCTAATATGAAGAGGACTTTACAATGAATAAAGTATCTGAAACTATTCAAATAATACAACATACTATACTATACAGATGTAAATAAATCCTGGTCACCAACGTGGGCACAATAATAAAAATATCTTAGCTTTAAAGAACATTCATTTCAAAAATTAATGCTGATGTCAATTTTCCTGGGAAGAGAATTTGAGCAGTCCTGAGCAAAGGATGGAGTCCTTCTGTCTTTCCATGTGTCTAACATGTGTTTTTGTGGGGGTTGAAGCAGAAACGAATTCCTTCTGTAGCCTGTTTCTACACAGTATGGCAGCACTTAGATGCTACCCGGGATAAAGTCATATGACTTATGATCTAGAGCTCAATAACTGGGGTTAGTAAAGAAAGAATTGTTTGGGAACAGATGAAGGGTTTGACTTAGTGTGGGATTGGTTCTGTTTTTAACCAAGAAGGCATATGACCCTGACAGGGCAGAATGGCCTTACATGACCCAGCAGTGGCATGTGTTCTGATTCAAAGTGAAATCCACCTGCGGACAGGAAGTTCATTGTAGAAGTTCAGGGGCTAGGTCTAGCTGACTAGTTGCAGTATGAATAGAGGCAGGAGGGTATGCAAAGTCACACTAATAAAACGATTGTGACACTTGGCTAATTGAGTCAGTGACAGCGATTCTAATATGAATATAAAAATTCCAGTTCATGAGTAGTTTTGCATTATAGCTTTGATACTGATACCTCCCTTTATTTTATACCATCTGTATCTTTATTATTTTTTAAAATTTTTTAATGTTTTATTTATTTTTGAGAAAGAGAGACAGAGCATGAGCGGGGAGGGGCAGAGAAAGAGGGAGACACAGAATCGGAAGCAGGCTCCAGGCTCTGAGCTAGCTGTCAGCACAGAGCCTGACGTGGGGCTCGAACCCATGAATGTAAGATCATGACCTGAGCCGAAGTTGGAGGCTTAACTGTATCTTTATATTTTAAAGAATTTCTTAGTACTATATAGTTAAGTGTTGCTTTTTTATCTAGCTTGACAATCTCTGCCTTTTAATTAGTGTGTAGATCATTTACATTTATTGTCAATGGTAATAGGATTGATTTTAAATTTACTATTTTGCTATTCCTTCATTTGTACCATCTGTTCTTCTCCATTCTTTTCTTCCTTCTTTTGAATTAATTGAGCATGTTTTTGAATTTAATTTTATCTGTACTATTATCTTATTACCTATGCCACTTTTATATTTTTAGAAATTATTCTAGGACTTGTAACGTGCATTTTTAACTTGTCACAGTTGAATTTCAAATAATGTCATATCTTTTTGCATATAATGTATAACTCTTTTAATGGTATACTATTACTTCCCTTTCCCATCCTTGATGCTATTGTTGTGATGAACTTTATTTCTACATGTGTTAAAGGTCCTAAAGTACACGGTTATTGATTTTGCTTTAAATAGTCAATTATCTTGTAAAGACATTAACAATTGAGAAAAAGAACTTTTTATTTAGCCATATATTTACTATTTCTACCACTCTTCATTCCTTTGTGTTGATCCAAATTTCCATCTGGTGTTATTTTATTTCTGCCTGAAAAACATTTCTTTAATGTTTCTTATAGTGTAGGTTGGATGGTGATTCTCTCAGCTTTTGTTTTTCAAAATAAACTTTTATATTGCCTTAAGTTTTAAAGAAATTTTCACAGGGTATGGAATTCTAAATTAACATTTGTTTATTCTTTTTCTTTAATTGGTAAAAGTACATATTGTAAAATTTATTATCTTAACCATTTTTAAGTATAGTTCACTAGTGTTATGTATATTTACATTTTTGTGAAACAAATCTCCAGAACTTTGTCATCTTGCAAATCTTAAACTCTATACCCATTAAATGACAAGTTTCTCTTTCCCAGTTTCCTCCTCCCTCAACCCCAAGCCCATTTTGCTTTCCATTTCTATAAATTTGACTACATTATATATCTTATATAAAGTGAATCATACAGTATTTGTTTTTTGTGACTGGCTTATTTCACTTAACATAAAGTCTTCATGGTTTGTCTGTGTTGCACCATATTGCAAAATTTTCTTTTTTTAGGCAGCATAGTATCCCACTGCATGTGTATGCCATGTTTGGTTTATCCATCTATTTTTCCATGGACATTTGAGTGGCTTCCCTCTCATGGTTATTATAAATAATGCTGCTATGCACATAGTTGTGCAAATGCAAATTGCCTTTTGAAATCCCGATTTCAGTCCTTTTGGATCTATACCCAGAAATAGTCTTGCTGAATCATATAATACTTCTTTTTTATGTTATTTTTTTTCAGAAACCATCCTATTGCTTTTCAAAGTCATCAAAAAATTTTACAATCTTATCAACAGTGCAGAAAAGATTCAACTTTCCCATATACCCACCCTCACTTGTTATTTTCTTTTGTTTAAGAGCAGCTAACCTAATGGGTTTGAGGTGATATCTTATTGTGACTCAGATTTGCATTTTTTTGAGAGGGAGTGATTTTGAGCATCTTTTCATATGTTTGTTGGCCATTTGTATGTCATCTTGGAAAAATGTTTATTCAAGGCTTTCCTTATTTTTTAATTGAATTATTTGATTTTTATTATGGTTGGGTTGTACTTCTTTATATATTATGGATATTAATTCCTTACCAGATATGCAATTTGCAAATATTTTCTCCATTTTGTAGGTTATTTCTTCACTCTGTTGGTTCTGTCTTTTGATGAACAAAAGTTTTTAAGTTTGATATAGTTTCTCTGTTTTTGCTTTTGTTTCCTGTGGACATTTGTTTATTCTTTTAGCACTCTAAGATGCTTTTTTATTATCTTATAACTTGTATACTTTCTGATGGGAAGTGTGGTATTATTATCTTTGTTCCTTGTATTTAATGTAATTAATTACATTTATGTAATTAATTTAATTAACTTCTCCTTAGGCTGTTTTTAAAGATTTTCTTTTTAATAGCTTTAAGAAATTTGATTATGCTGTCCTTTAGTGTGATTTTATTTATATATTTTTTCTTGAGGTTTGTTGAACCTCTTAAATTTGTGAGTTTATAGCTTTTTATCAATTTTGGAATATTTTCAACCATTATTTCTTCAAATTTTCATTCCACTCATCTTTCTTTTTCTTTTGGAATACCAATTACACTTGTGTTAAAGCTCTTGATATTGTCCCATAGATCACTGAGACTCTATTAATTTTTTAGCGTTTTTTTCTTTATGCTTTTTATTAGAAAGTTTCTACTGGTATCTTAAAATTCACTAATCTTTTATTAAGCAGTATCTAAACTGTTGTTTATTCCATCTAATAAAATTTTTTCAGGTATTTTTCTTCTTTTTCTACTATTATTTTTTCTTGGTTATGGTTCATATTTTCCTGCTTTTTCATATCTAGTAACATTTGCTTGGATAAGATGATAGACCAAGTTTATCTGTATGGGTCTTTTTAAAAAAAGTTTTTAAGAGCAGATCTAGAGTAGTCTTTATACTAGAACTAATTTACACTCATTCTAATGTGTGACCCATCTGGTCTCTGTTGCATATGGCCCGTGTAGTCCATGAGGTCTCTGTAGTCTCACTGGTGGGAAGTCAAACTATTTGTGAACCCATGTGAAGTTTAGAAATTGTTTAACTTATAACTAATCAACACATCTCCTTTTCTTAGATGATATTATCTGTCCTATCTTATGATACATAAGTGTGTATTGATAGTCCATAATAGATTCTATTTGGCTTTCTAGAACTCTTTCTCTGTATAGCTCCTTTTTTTTTTTTTTTTTTGCAGGTATTCTAGCATGTATATTATAACCACTGTGGCCTCTTGAGCTCTGATCTCTGTCTCCTCCAGTCAGCTAGATTGGAGTTTGGATTTTTCTTCCCTGCTCAGCAGTTTAAAAATTGCCATTAGGGAGAAAGTCTGGACAAACATAGGACTCACTTCATTTATTTTTCTGTCAAAAATCACACTTCTCTGTTGCCTGTTGTCCAATGTCTGAAAATAGTTTTTCCTTGTATTTTGTTCTGCTTTCCAGTTGTTTACAGAGGAAGGATAATTCCAGACCCTGTTACTTCCTTATAAGAAGTGGTTTTTTTCTAACTGTATTAAAAACTCTCTTCTTATAGCCTTTATGTACTTTAATTATAGGGACCTGGCAATGAAAGACACTAAAAAAGAATACCTGAAAGTATTGAGTTAATCAGTGGAGTCAAGCATTAGGTTGAACCACATAAAATTGATAATATTTGGACCACTTTAAACCTATATGATTTATATGACTTAAATTCATACATTTTTTTTATTTTAGAGAGAGAGAGATGGTACACACACACACACACACACACACACACACACACACACACTAGTGGGGGAGGAGCAGAGGGGGAGAGAGAGAGATTAAGCAAGCTGTACACTCAGCATGGAGCCCAATATGGGGCTCAATTCCATGACCCTGGGATCATGACCCAAGCCAAAATTGAGAGTCAGATGCTCAACTAACGGAGCCACCCAGGTGCCCCTAGCTTTCTAATTGCTTTCTAATTGGATTAGTTAAGGAGAGCAGATTCAAGACTCACGTAGAGGTTATTACATTTTCAGTGTGAGCTCTCAGCCAAGGATACATTCTTTGTGTTTTAAAATGATGTCTGGGACTGTGCATCTGGCAGTCTTAGGACACTTCTGTTGACTTAATTCTTCAAACAAAACATTCTAGGTCTACCTATGTGAGCTTTGGGTTTTTACGGTCAGCTGTGTTTTTTGTTTTGTTTGTTTTTGTTTTGAGAGGAAGACTCTTTCTCTGACTGAGTTTAATGTTTATTCAAGGAGTATATTCTTCTTCCTCATAGGCTCAGTTGAGGTCTGTCCCAAAACAAGATGTTTATAAGAGGAGACTTCAGTCTTGTTTTCTGCAGTATAATCAAGCACAGTGACCCACTCTCTTTAATCTGGGGTAGTGATCTTTTAGTAGAAAGATAGCTGAGTTCTTTGTGAGGGAAAGGACATAAGAATGTTGTTGATTGTTGGATTTGTGGTCATAACTGCCAGGAGGGATGGATGATTTGGGGACCTATGATAGGCATGACAGGACTCTTGTGGTCTCACTGTTAAATGCTCAAAACAGAGAATTAAGCTTGGTAATTACCTCCACAGAAGAAGACTGAAGAAAACTCAAGGTATTCTCCTTACTGATAATTACCTGTTGTGGTTTTAGTTTTACTATTTCATAATTTCATATAATAGAGAACACTTTAGAGGATTGATAAGAAAAGGTGTTTTATTGGTTACCAGATATAAGAAAGGGTTTCATTTAGCATTAAAGGATATTTGCTTATAAGGATTGTTTTTAGAGCTTTCTTCAAAAGGTATGATTGATGGCACAAAAACAGACACAGAGACCAATGGAATAGAATAGAGAACCCAGAACTGGGCCCACAATTTTACGGCCAATAAATTTTGGACAAAGCAGGAAAGAGTATCCAATGGAAAAAAGACTGTCTCTTTAGCAGGTGGTGCTGGAAGAACTGGACAGCAACATGCAGAAGAATGAAACTAGACCACTTTCTTACACCATACACAAAAATTAACTCAAAATGGCTCAAGGATCTGAATGTGAGACAGGAAACCACCAAAACCCTTGAGGATAAAGTAGGAAACAACCTCCTTGACCTCCACCGCAACAATTTCCTACTTGACACATCCCCAAAGGCAAGGGAAATGAAAGCAAAAATGAACTACTGGGACCTCATCAAGATAAAAAGCTTCTGCACTGCAAAGGAAACAATTAAGAAAACTAATAGGTAACCGACAGAAAGGGAAAAGATAGTTGCAAATGACATATCAGATAAAGGGCTAATATCCAAAATCTACAAGGAACTCACCAAACTCCACACCTGAAAAACAAATAATCCAGTGAAGAAATGGGCAGATGACATGAAGAGACACTTCTCCAAAGAGGACATTCAAATGGCCTACAGGCACATGAAACGATGCTCAACATCACTCATCATCAGGGAAACACAAATCAAAACCACACTGAGATACCACCTCACACCAGTCAGAGTGGCTAAAATGAACAAATCAAGAGACTATAGATGTTGGCGAGGGTGTGGAGAGACGGGCACCCTCCTACACTGTTGGTGGGAATGTAAACTGGTGTAGCCCCTCTGGAAAACAGCATGGAGGTTCCTCAAAAAAACTATCCACAGAACTCCCTTATGACCCAGCAATAGCACTGCTGATACAGAAGTGCTGGTACATTGGGGCACATGTAACCCAATGTTCATAGTAGCACTTTCTACAATAGCCAAATCATGGAAAGAGCCTAAATGTCCATCACCTGATAAATGGATCAAGAAGATGTGGTGTGTGTGTATATATATATATATACACACATACATACACACACACAATGGAGTATTACATGGCAATGAGAAAGAATGAAATATGGCCATTTGTAGCAAAGTGGATGGACCTCAAGGGTGTCATGCTAAGCGAAATAAGTCAGGCGGAGCAGGACAGATACCATATGTTTGCACTCATAGGTCTAACAGGAGAACAGGAGAAACCTAATGGAGGACCATGCAGAGGGGAAGGGGGAAAGAGAGTTGGGGAGAGAGAGGGACACAAATCATGAGAGACTATTGAATACTGAAAACGAACTGAGGGTTGAAAGCGGGGGAGGGGTGAAGAGGTGGTGGTAATGGAGGAGGGTACTTGTGGGGAAGAGCACTGGGTGTTATATGGAAACCAATTTGACAATAAACTATTTTTTAAAAAATTAAAAAAAATAAAAAAGTTGATTGAGATAATACATGGGCCAGTGGGTTTGTCTTCCTTACTTCTCAGAGTGCAAATCTCCCCTAAATGTTGACATTAGTGTTTGCCATGTAAGATTGGATAGAGGATTATTATGGGTTGGATTTGGGCCCCAAATTTATGTTAGAGATCTACTCCACAGGACCCAAACATGTGACCTTATTTGGAGATAACTTCTTTACAGAGGCAATCAAATTAAAGTGAGATCGTTAGGTTTGGCCCTAGTTCAGTATGATTGGTGTCCTGATAGAAAGAAAATTTAGACAAAAAGGTACACATAAAGGGAAGATGATGTAAGGAGACATAAGGAGAAGAGGACCATTTACATAGCAGAGAGAGAGGCATGGAAGAGATCCTCCTGTTGCAGCACTCAGAAGGAACTAGTCCTACCAACCCCTTGATCTCAGATTTCTAGCCTCCAGAACTGAGACCGTAAATTTCTGTTGTTCATACACAAAAATAAACTCAAAATGGACGAAAGAACTAAGTGTGGGATGAAACCATCAAAACCCTAGGGGAGAAAACAGACAACAACCTCTTTGGCCTCAGCTGCAACAACTTCTTGCTGGACACATCTCCAAAGGCAAGAAAAATAAAAGCAACAATGAACAATTGGAACTTCATCAAGATAAAAAGCTTCTTCACAATCAGTAAAACCTAAGGCAACTGACTGAATGGGAGAAGATATTTGCAAATGACACATCAGATAAAGGGTTAGTATCCAAAATCTATAAAGAGCTTACCAAACTCAACACCCGAAAAACAAATAATGCAGTCAAGAAATGTGTAGAAGACATAAATAGACACTTTTCCAAAGAAGACATCCAGATGGCCAACAGACACATAAAAAGATACTAAACATCACTCATCATCAGGGAAATACAAACCCAAACCACCTCACACAGGTCAGAGTGTCTAAAATTAACAACTCAGGAAACAACACATTTTGGTGAGAATGTAGTGAAATGGGAACTATCTTGCACTATTGGTGGGAATGCAAACTGGTGCAGTTACTCTGGAAAACAGGGTGGAGGTTCCTCAAAAAATTAAAAATAGAATTACCCTATGGCCCAGCAATAACACTACTAGGAATTTATCCGAAGGATACAGGAGAGCTGATGCATAGGGGCACATGTGCCCCAATGTTCATAGCAGTACTATCAACAATAGCCAAATCATGGAGAGAATATAAATGTCTATCAACTGATGAATGGATAAAGAAGATGTGGTCTACATATATAATGGAATACTACTTGGCAATGAGAAAGAATTAAATCTTGCCATTTGCAACAACATGGATGAAACTGGAGGGTATTATGCTAAGTGAAGTAAGTCAGTCAGAAAAAGACAGATATATGTTTTCACTCATATGTGGAATTTGAGAAACTTAACAGAAGACCATGGGGGAAGGGAAAAGGGGAAAATAGTTTCAAACAGAGAGGGAGGTAAATCATAAGAGACTCTTTGAAAAAAATTTTTTTAAGGTTTTTAAATTTATTTTTGAGAGACAGAGAGACAGCACGAGTAGGGCAGGGTCAGAAAGAGGGAGATACAGAATCTGAAGCAGGCTCCGAGCTTTGCTGTCGGCACAGAGCCCAATGCGGGGCTCGAACCCATGAACCGTGAGATCATGACCTAAGCCGAAGCCAGATGCTTAACCGACTGAGCCACCCAGGCGTCCCATAAGAGACTCTTAAATACAGACAACAAACCGAAGGTTGATGGGGATGTGGGTGGGAGGGGAAATGGCTGATGGGCATTTAGGAAGGTAATTGGTGGGATGAGCACCGGTATTGTATGTTAGTGACAAATCATAGAAATCTACTTCTGAAGTCAAGAGCACACTTCATATACTGTATGTTACCTAACTTGATAATAAATTATTTTACAAAAAGAAGTTAAAGAAATATTATGTACATAGAGAGCACAGGTGGCATTTATGCGATAGAAGGAATGAACTAGATGTGTATCACCGTGGATAGGTGGTTAAGACATATAGCTGAATGAAAATAATATTGCAGAGCAATATGTATTTTGTGGCATCATTTATGGAAAACTTAAAATATACCCCAAATACTACCTCCAATACTTTTTATGACTACAAATATGCATTCATAAAAGTATACAAAATGGACTAGAAGATAGTGTTTTCCATGGACGGTAAAGAAGAAAGAGAAAGACATGTGACTAAGATTGGTATTCAAAGAGAATATAAATTATTTAAAGTTTTAAATTTCTTTTTTTGTTGTTGTTAAAGAGAGAGGCAGTTACTTGAAGGAAATCTGATACTCTGTTAGCAATCTGGATTGGAAGAGACATGGATGTTTGCTAAATACTCTCACCTGTTCCTTTATTTTATAAATCTTTCATCATAAATAATAACATAGATGGTATGTAAATGTGTAAACTTGCCACGAAGGGACAGCTAAGGTGGGGTTGGGGGTGCAATACCTTGCTAGGTCAGTTGCTAAGTTGCAGGGATGTAGAAATGAAAGGTATGTCCCTGGCCATATAGTGTTATGCTTGAGTGATAAACAAAGAGAGCCAGGAAAGCCTTCCGGGAGGAGGTGACACCAGAGCCATCATTAAGAATCAGGGCCGGCATCCATCAACTGATGAAGGAATAAATAACATATAATGTATCCACACAATGGCATATTACTTGGCAAAAAAAAAAGTACCGCCTACTGATATATGCTACAGCATAGGTGAACCTTAACATTATGCAAAGTGAAAGAAGGCAGTCACAAAAGGTGATTCAATTTTTATGAAATGACCAGAATAAGCAAATCCATAGAGATGGAAAGTAGATTACTGACTGCTAGGGATTTGGAGGGAGGGGGATGGAGAAATGGGGGGAGGTGACTACCAATGGGTACAAGGTTTCTTTTTAGTTACAAATGCATAACGGATCAAATGAACCTAACTGAATTGACTGCTAATGTGCATGAGTTTTAGAGATGTTCTCAATGTTCCAAAAAGTTCTAAAATGTTCTAAATTGTACTATTAGTGATAAACTCTGTGAATCATGCTCTTTATAAACTCTGTGAATCATGCTCTTTAAAATGGATTGATTCTATGGCATGTGAATTCTATTTCAATAAATTTGTCATATGCAAAACAATCATTACATTTCTGTTGTTTAAGCCACCCTCTGTTTGGTACTTATTTATGGTAGCCCTAGCAAACTAATGTAAGAGTCTGTGCAGAACTTTGTATTACAGACTGAGCGGGCTGCCATGAAACTCCTTGGACAGTGTTAGATGGTGAGATGGAGTGTGTTATCAGTTCTTGTTTGTCTAGTTTCTGGATGGATACAATGCCACCTAGTCTGCTCAGACAGGGCAAGGTAGTAGACCTAGCCACAGGTTAAGAGCTTATTATTTTGTGTTGGTCTGATTGTGAGGGATTTGGAAGTAGAGTAAGACTTCATTTTCTGTGAAAGTTGTGAGGCGATTTGATGGCATAAAAAGAGATTATTTAGAGTACATAGGTGGTTTGAAAGAAAAACACATAAAAACTCTAAATTTTGACATTGGCATTTAAGAAACTTACTATCATACTGCAACAGGATTATTTTATATTCCACAGCTCTTAAGTATTATGAACTATATGGAGCATTTATAAATCTTATTTTAGTTAAATATTTATGATTTCCAATACTCTCCCCTATGTTTATCTAGGCCTCCTTGTCTCTCTCTTTTTCTGAATTACGTGGGTGACAGTGTGGATTTTTTTATTCCTGACTCAACCTTTTACTTATTTGCTCTTTGGTTTATAATGAAAAAATTTAGCTGCACAAGACAAAGAAGGAGATCCAACTATTATCCCCCAAACCATGAGATCTTTTTAAGAGAGGAAGTAAAAAGTCCCAAGACGCTCAAGTGAGCAAGTGAATGAGGCAGCTGGGGGGCTCCGGCCTGTCAGCAAGTTGTTACAGTGGAGGCCCTTCCCCTTACTCTGACCGCGGTAGAATTTAAAACGCAGTTGGTTAGCGCTTCTTGACTTGATTACAACAGTTCCCAGGCAGTGAGGAGTTAAGCCAACATGGTTTCATTAATTTGCCTTCTCCCAGAAGGTTTTCGGCTTGACGTTTCAAAGAGAGCGAGATGCCACAGTAGGCCAACTATTGGGTAACAAGTTTCTCTTCTGGGAGAAAGCCATTTGCTCAGATTCCAGCCTTTCAAATGTCAAATGTTACTCATCTTCGCTCTGGCTCTCACAAGCATGTGTAGTCCTTCTTTTTAAATTTGAGAATGTTTGCTTCTACTAGTAGCTCAGGGAACTTTTACTTGCTGTTTGAAATCTAACCCTGGTACACAAAAAGTATGACTAAATCTCCTTACTGGAATTTCAATGTTTTCATTAAGGTCACAGTTTCCTTTTCCAATTTTATATAATGAGGGCCAAACACCAGCTGGCAAGCACATTCCTTCTTTTTTACTTGATGTATATCAAAAATATCTACTGTTACAATAAAAAGGGAAGTTTCATAATGGTGATTTTTGCAATTGAAAGAAAACTGTGTCCAAGTGTATTTAAAGAGAAGATAGCTCATGATTTGAGTATTTAGTTAAGATATTTACTCAGTGAAGCACTTAATGTTAACCTTCCAGCTGTGTGTGTGTGTGTGTGTGTGTGTGTGTGTGTGTGTTGGTCTTCTTTACAGCAAAATGTTAGGTTATCTCTAGGCAAGGGAAATGCTATATACACCAGAGTCATGGCCAATGGAAAGATTTTAAACAGCATACAAATACTCATGCCATAACAATGGCTTAGTTAAGCAATCATTGGAATGGCCAATGTAAAGATGAAAGAACATCAGCTAACCAAAACCAAATTTTTGTCTTTTTCCACAGCAATCCTTTATCACTTCCTCATGTTGTTAATGCTCCAAACATGGATTTTTGGAATGCTGTTGGGAAGAGCTCATATCCGGAAGCTCTAGTGGAATTGGGATGAGACTTACACACCAGGCAGTTCTTTTGAGGCAAGATCTGACTCGTTTAAAGAAAATACAGATATTAATTTGGAGTGGCCTAAGAGATTCCTGAAACCTTTTGCTCAGGAAAATCACCTGGAAATTTAAAAGACTAGATCCCCCAGGTCCTATTCCCAGAGTTCCTGGTTCAGTGGGTCAATATGCACCTACATTTGTTTCCTGATTATTCTAGGCACAGTCTTGATAGGGAACCTCTGGTCCCAATTGCCAATTTGTGTAACTTTGGCAGCAAAGAAATTATTCTAAATTATTGGATTACCTATGCAGGGTCTGCTGAATCTGGCATGTAAAGGCAAAGTTTTTTGGGTTTTTTTGTTTAATCTATAGCTCACTCCCAAATCTCTTGTTGTTTGTGTGGCTTCTTTGATTCCTTGTGGGGGTCATATGTGTGTCAGTTGATAAGCGGTCAGCTGGAATCTCCTTTGGAAAAACAATGTCCTGACCATGGGTGGCTATCAGTAACACCTGTGGAGTTACTTGAACCTCTCTTTTCTCCAGATCTTCTGAATCATAATCTTAGGGAGAGGGCCAGACCTCCATCCTCTTGTAGGTCTTTCAGTCGTTTTTGAAAAACAGTTACTTTTGAGAATCTGACTTAGACTAACAGCGAGGAGTACTGATTGCTGGCTTTTGGGGACTAAGTAAAACTGAATTGCCTATATAGAAATCGTATTAATCTGATTAAAATGGTTCATTTCACTGTTTTATGATTAGTGTCTGCATTTGATCAATAGATGTTTCTGTCCTATATCCTAGTGAGAAGAGCAGGAGAGATCTTGAACATTTGAAGTATATAAAAGGTTTCAGATACAGCCTAAGGAGAATCGTGATGTAGGAGTAGAATCTGAACAGGTTGTGGAGAAGGGCACAGAGAATTCCAGGTGAGCTGAATGAATGAGTGAAGTGACTAAGATAGGTGGTAGAATTCCATGCTAGGAGGACAGTATGCTAACAAAGCAAAGCATGTATGATGGGAAATAGTGGAATGTAAAATTACATAGAATGGTTTGGGGTCTGGGAAGTAGCTTGAAGAGGCAAAAACTTAGGAACCATCACAACATTTTTGCATTTTCACAGGAGTAAAGTGATCATATTTTATTCTGGTAGAGTGTTCCAAAGTTTGGGAGGCCCAGTTAGGGCCTAATGCAGGGTCAGAAGATGGAGCTTGGTCTAGGGTGGTGGCTGGGGAACAGGAGGATAGATTTGATAAATATGTATAGAAGTAGCCAAAAGAAAGCTATTTCCTTTGCAGATTATTTGGACGTTTTCTGTTAGAGGAAAGGCCATATCATGCACAAGAAGGCATAAAATATTTCCATGGTCGCAGAATAGCATTGATCAAATTGGCTTCTTGTTTAAATGGTTAGCAAAAACATCCAGACAGAGCATTAATGAGATTTTTGATTATGTCCATGGGCAAACCTTTTTCAGGTCAATGAGTATGCAGTCACACTAGTTTGTTGTTTGTATAGCAAGCCGGCAAACAT
The DNA here is from genome assembly GCA_004023845.1 of Helogale parvula. Classification (NCBI taxonomy): domain Eukaryota; kingdom Metazoa; phylum Chordata; class Mammalia; order Carnivora; family Herpestidae; genus Helogale; species Helogale parvula. Next base: position 104,124 of record PJEM01004704.1, read on the forward strand.
TCAGATATTTGAGTTCTGTGAATAAGCAGGTAAGAAAAACAAGTATAATTAACTATAGAGCTCTTTGACTCTTTTTTATCCCATGATGCAAAATGTTTGCAAATTGTGAATTATTCTATACACACAGAGTAATATTTGACATAGATTCAAAAGGCAAAGATCTTGGCATTTCCTAGCTTCCTCCCACCATGACTTCACCTATCTTTAAAGAGCCATTTCAAAAAATTACAAGGGTGACTCTTTGAGTGCTCATTTGTATGTCTTCCCTCCAATCTGGCAGCTCCATTTGCTCCTCACCTCTGTTCCCTCAGTCCAAGAGTCCTCATGGCCAAGGACTCAGTCAGCTAGACCTTTGGCTCAAGAGAGCATATGGCCTATTTAAAAAAGAGGGCTCCTTCTGCTACCAGAGCAATGTAAGGGACACTGAGACAGTTGGGGTGGAACCTTGGAATTTGTAGATTTTGGAGCAGAATGGGGAAACAGCGAGAGTCTGAAAAGTCTTGGAAAAATTTGCTTTCACATGCAGACTTATCAGGTCCCAAGTTTCCAAGATGACTTGTATGAAAGTATGAAAGTAGCTACCTCATACAAATAGTCTTCCTGTATAGTTCCAGAAACATTTATAGACAGGCATTGGAAATATAGCACTGAATAAAGCTGGTCACAGTTTTTTGCTCTTATGTAGACTTGCCTCAAAATGAGCTCCATTCATGAAAAAAATGGGAGTTTAGATTATACACCAATTAATTATGTTTTTGACCCTACGCCAGTCCTGTGGGAATAACTTGAGTTTTGCTAGAGCAAAGCCTTCAGAATTTATTAGATTCAATATGGTTTTTTCATGTCTTTTTAAAAAATATTTATTTTTGAGACAGAGAGAGTGCGAACAAGGGAGGGGCAGAGAGAGAGAGAGAGAGAGAGAGAGAGAGAGACGGAATCTGAAACAGGCTCCAGGCTCTGAGCTGTCAGCACAGAATCTGATGCAGGGCTCGAATCCATGAATCATGAGATCGTGACCTGAACCGAAGTCTGACGAACTGACTGAGCCACCCAGGTGCCCCTCTTTATGTCTTTAAGTATGAACATGAAATTGAGAAGTAGACATATCTGAACATCACAGATACAGAGGGCCAGCTTTTAAAGTTGAATAGAAGGGGCACCTGGGTGGCTCAGTCGGTTAAATGGCCGACTTCAGCTCAGGTCATGATCTTGCGGTTTCTGGGTTCGAGCCCCATGTTGGGTTCTGTGATGACAGCTCAGAGCCTGGAGCCTCTTTCAGATTTTGTGTCTCCCTCTCTCTCTGTGCCCCTCCCCCATTCATGCTCTGTCTGTGTCTCAAAAATAAATAAAATATTAAAGTTGAATAGAAGACAATTGGATGGGATTTTCTAATGGCTCAGGGGCTTTTTCTCAGAATAACTGTCCAATTTCTTGTAATTTTTAAAATTCTCTTTGGAAATTCCCAAGAGTGCAATGTTACTAAGTTCAGGAATTTCTTATTTTAAATGTCTCTCCAATCACTTAGTTTAAATCTCACTGCAATAGTTTTAATCAAAATGTTAAAGAGTGGCCTTAGTAATTACTATGAACAAAACAGGGAAAAATTTCAAACATAATTTTAAATATAATAATACCCATTTGAACAATGAAAGCTTCAGTCTGGTTATAAGACTCTTTTGACTGAGTCGCTGCTGGTTATTGGACTTTATGCTAATACTTAGGTTAATTGAATCTAATGTTAATGTGCCTTACTGTGGGCAGTTAAGTAGAATTATAACTTGTCCCATAATAATACCTTTTGTCTTCCTGACTCATCTAGGAACTCCTACAGTTCCTCCTTCATTCAGGTGTCTGCTCCTCCATGGGGAGGAAAATGGTAGGAGACTCCTTCCCGACAGCATGCGCTTATAAAGCCTAGGTTACTTTGGCAAGAAAATATTAGTTGCATCTTCACTTATGTATCATCGACTCTGGTTGGTTTTTTTTTTTTTTTTAGTGTCTTTATTTTTATTTTTGTGAGAGAGAGAGACAGTGTGAGCAGGGGAGGGTCAGAGAGAGAGGGAGATACAGAATCTGAAGACAGGCCCCAGGCTCTGAGCTGTCAGTACAGAGCCCAACGCGGGGCTCGAACCCACGAACCATGAGATCATGACCTGAGCCAAAGCCGGACGCTTAACCGACTGAGCCACCCACGTGCCCCTGACTCTCCTTGAAAATAAATCCACTGGACTGGACGTGTCTGTGTCTTGTTGGAAGATTCAGTGTCATCGCGGTCCTTTTACTCTATACCATGGCCACACCCTCAACTGGAACTCAAGCCTGAGGTTAGGAGAAAGATGATCTTTACCAGCCTTTGAGGATGTCTGTCCTAAACTTGTAGCCGCTTTTCCTTAAATATAAAGAATAATCAAGCTAAATTAATATTTCGATATTTCTGAAAGAAAATGAAGTTTCGATATTGAGATGTTCAAGTTTCTACACTGAAGAACTCTGAAGCATAAGCACCTCTAGGAGGCATGTCATATATTTCATTCTTTTCTTTCTAAAGGGATGCTTAAAAGCTGGATAACAGTGTATTAAATGTTAATTCGTGTTTTGGGTTGAGTTTCATAGTTTAACATCTGGTCTTTATTCTGGGTTCACCTGAGGCTTATTTTATTTTATTATTATTTTTCACAGTGCAGTTCCCAGCTTGAAAGATCATTTGAAGACCTTGGCTTTTGACATTGTTAAATTTCCTTTCTCCCTGGGTGTGCTGCTAAAATCCGATATTTGGCCTTTTGTTTTCTTCCAGTGCCAAAAACTCCCAGCAGATGTCATTGTAAGTCAGATTTGTTTAGCATGACTTTTAAAAAAGAGCAAGTAGAATCATTGCGTGTAGCAGTGATGTGGGTCCTGGGTACAGGATTCAATTCATCCTAGTCTCACCAACGTGGGGGTTGTTATAAAAATGTAAAGAGACTCCTGAAATTCTTTCCTGCCTTTACATAAAGCGGGAGAATTGTCTCCCTTTGACATAGAGAAATAGGAATCACAGCATTGCTCCCAAGCCTTCCCTGGGTTCCCAGCTCAGCACAAGTGTTCTGTGTTCTTTGTGGCCCAGAAAGGCATTGGGAAAGGAGACAGTTGTGGGGGGCACATAGATCATAATCAGGGGAGTTGGGATTTAAAATGAAGCAGCCTCAACGATCCTGGACTCCCAATGGGAAAATACAAGTGGGCATAGAAGAGAGCACATGGCTGGTTCTTATTGGAAAAAAAAAAAAAAGGTGAGAGTTATATTGGAACTGCCTGACATGTTTCATGAATATCAGATGAAGGCGGAAAAGACAGTTCTCACCGGGAAGGCCAGGCCACAGTGACTTATGTGCTATAAAATGTAGAATGTCCATCTAAATTTTCATTAGTTTCTACCTTAGAAATATAGTAATAATTTTTAGCTTTATTCAGGTATAATTGACAAATAAAATTGAATGTATTTAAAATGTACATGATGATTTAATATCCACATACATTGTGAAATGATTATTATAATTGTTATTAACACATCTGTGACCTTACATAGTTACTTTGTTTTTTTACATTTTTAAAAAATGTTTATGTAGTTTTGAGAGAAAGAGTGCAAGTCTGGCATGAGCAGAGAGAGAGAGAGAAACAGAAACAGAACTTTAAGCAGGCTCCTGGCTCTGAGCTGTCAGCACAGAGTCCCAACACGGGGTTCGAACTCAGGAATGGTGAGAGCATGACCTGAGCTGAAGTTGGACACCCAACCGACTGAGACACCCAGGCGCCCCTGTTGTTTTTTATAGTGAGAATGCTTGTTTACTCTCAGCAGGTTTTAAGTATACAGTACAATATTATTAACTGTAGTTACTATGCTGTACATTAAATCCCTAGAACTCATTCATCTTATAACTGAAAGTCTGTGTCCCTTGATCAACATCTCCCATTCTTCCCACCCCCGGCTTCTGGCATACTGTTCTATTCTTTGTTTCTGAATTCAACTTCTTTCCTTTAAGATATAAATAATACACATAAATACATATAAGTGATACCATACAGGATTTGTCTTTCTCTGTCTGGCTTCTGGTTTATGTCACTTACCTTAATGCCTTGCAGGTTCATCCATGTTGCTACAAATGGCAGGATTTCCATCTTTTTTTATGGTTGAAAAATATTCCATTGTACATGTGTGTATCTATATGTATATACACACACAGTACATTTTCTTTATCCATTTATCCATCAACACACACTTAGGTTGCTTCCATGTCTTGGCCATTGCAAATAATGCTGCAGTTAACATAGGAGTGCAGATTTCTTCAGGAGTATACAAGGGTTCCTCTTTCTCCATATCCTCACCAGCATTTGCGTTCTCTCTCTCTCTCTCTCTCTATCTATCTTTTGATAATAGCCATCTTAACAAGTATAAGATGCTATCTTATTGTGGTTTTGACTTGCATTTCCCTAATAATTAATGACATTAAACTTCTCTTCATGAACATGGCCATTTGTATGTCTTTGGGAAGATGTGTATTCCGATCCTTTGCCTGCTCTTTTAATCTGGTTGTTTATTTTGCTCTTGAGTTGTTTAAGTTCTTTATGTATTTCGATATTAATCTCTTATCAGTAGATGGTTTACAAATTTATATTTCCATTCCATAGGTTTTCTTTTCTAGAAACTTGTATATCTGTTTTGGGTTGCCCAATTGATTGGCGTATAATTTTTCATAGGACCCTGTTAGTAATGTCCTGTGTTTCTGTGTCATCCGTTGTAATGTCTCCTCTTTCATTTCTTAATTATTTGCCTCTTCTCTCCTTTTTCCTTGGTCTAGTGAAATGTTTGTTAACGTTGATTTTTGTTTTCAAAAAAGCTCTTAGTTTCCTTGAGCTAGTCTGTTGTTTTTCTCATCTTTATTTCACTTATTTCTACTCTGTTTCTTGTTATTTCATAACTTCTGCTAATTTTGAACTCAGTTTATTCTTGTCTTTCTAGTTTATTGAAGTATAAATTTAGGTTGTTTATCTGAGACCTTTATTTTTTCTTAATGTAAGTGTTAATCACTACAGACTATTTTTAGAAATGCTTTTGCTACATTCCATAAGTTTTGGCATGTCGTTTTTATTTTTATTTGTTTCAAGTTTTTAATTTCTGTTTTGATTTCTTCTTTGACTCTTTGGCGTTCAAATGTGTGTTGTTTAATTTCAATGTATTTGTGAATTTTTCAGCTTTCCTTCTGTTATTGATGTGTAGTTTTAGTTTTATACCATTTTTTGTGGTAACAAAAGATACTTGATAAGATTTTGACCTTTGATTTAAGACTTGATTTGTGGCCTAATATATGAACTATCCTGGAGAATGCTCCACGTGCACTTAGGAGAAACATATATTACGGTGCTGTTGGATGGAATGTTCGGTCTTCTTATTTAAAATACAATATATTGATTCATGGAGTTTTCTGGAGATGGAGAGGGGTGGTTTTTAAAGCTATATTACAGAATTAAATTTAGCTTCCCAAATCAATGCAAATATTAAAAATAGGTGCAGGCATAATTCTGATCTTACATCTTAGTAAAATTGGGACAATTAGTGATGACCCAAGAATCTTTTCTTGGTTTGCTTCCATCAAATTTAGTTCCAGAGTTCATGTGTAAAACAATCATGAGGTGGGAAGAAACTACCTCTCAAAGGGAATAAATTCCTTTTGAGGTTTTGAAGTGATGGATGTGGAGATGGTAATGGAAATGGAGAAAAGAAGATGGAAGGAGGAAAACAAAGGAAAGGAAAGCAAAGAGCTTGCTTAGAAGTGCAAACTACACTTCTTAGAATATAGTTCAATCACTCTTAGATTTCTTTTGGACTCTACTATGAAGACATTTGCTCATTTGCTTTACTAGTTAAATAGAATAATAATAAGTACTGATTATTTAAAGTCTAGAACTACAAATCCTAGCTATTTTTTAGTGTTTATTTATTTTTGAGAGAGAGAGAGAGAAAGACAGAGTGCAAGTGGGGGGAGGTGCAGAGACAGAGAGAGACAGAATCTAAAACAGTCTCCAGCCTTGGAGCTGTCAGCACAGAGCCTGATGCGGAACTCGAACTCGGGAGCTGTGAGATCATGACTTTAGCCAAACTCTGATGCTTAACCAACTGAACCACCCAGGTGACCCCTTCCTAGTCATTATTAATTAACTGCCCCCCCCCCCCGCCACTCCTCAAAAGCATTTGGTCTCATAAAGGAAAATTGTCTAATCAACTCAGGAATGATAATCTGAAGGGATACATATCAGACTAAGTGTGCCTTGTGATAAACAGAGCAAGTGGTAAACCAAATTCTAATTGTCATTCATTGTCCATCAAAGAAATTTAATTATACTAGGTATATGTAATTCATATTTCAAAGAAGGCAACATTTTCTAAGCGAATAAGAATAATTACTTCCATGTAACTTAAAGACTTTTTCCATTGCTGAATTTAAGCATCTGGGGAGAATTCCCTGAGCAACTTGAGGCGCATCTGAAAATGGGATTGATCCTTGAGCTTCTAAGCCACGTGCCAAGATTCTGACTACTGCCTTTCTCTGTCAGTGGGATAGTGCTTTGGGGTGAGATCTTACATAATCTTGGCGGAGAGCCCCTCATTTTCTGCTTCTGAGTGAGTGGCTAGAGTTGGATTGATGGTGTTCCTGGACTTTGTTCCAACCTCAGACATAATGACCCTAGACAGTCTTGGGTGGAGAAAATGGGTGCTAGTTTTGATAAATGACCTTGCAAGTCAGGCATCTTGAGGTGCTGGAAAGGGTGCTGAGGTGGCTGTTAGGAGATTTTGCTTCTCGACCTAGTTCTGCCTCATTGGGTGAACTTGGCTCCAACACTTCAATTTAAGGTCCTTTCTTTAGGCTTAGGAATGCGGACAGAAGCTTTTAAATTCTGTGGAGAAAAAGTAAGCCTTAGTTAGATTTTATTTCTCAGGAATTCCTTCCAGGGTTTTTGAAGCTTGTTTGGGGGGAAAAAAGTCAAACTGTGTGACATCTAAAATCCAGCTTATGGTTGTATTATGGATACTCTGATTCTAATATGTACATTTGTAATCCACTTGGTCGATGAAGAAAGTGGGGCAAAGATGGGCTAAATTTCTAGACCAGAGTCAGGGCTTGAGGTGATAATAGAGCCCTAAGTAGTTTAAGTTTTGGTTCCATTATTTTTATATCTCTTCCTAAGAGGTTCCCTTTTAAGACTGGACAGAATTTTTGCCATGTGATTTTATGTATTTGAAAAAATGGGGAGCTTGTGGTCGGCTCAGTTGGTTAACTGTCGGACTCTTGATTTCGGCTCAGGTCATGATTTCACGGACATGAGACTGAGCCCTTCATCAGGTTCCGTGCTGGGCATGAAACCTGCTTTGATTCTCTCTCTCTCTCTCTCTGTCTTTCTCTCTCAAAATGAATGAATGAATAACTCTGATAAATGAAGCATTGACTCCGGATAAAAGGCTGTGATTGACCAGGCCACTCTCCTTCCCAAAGAAGCTTCACATAGATTTTCTTTTTAGCTTAAAATACTGTTGTTCCAAGAAAAGATCAAACAGTGGATTCTCAGGGCAAAATGTAATGGAGGTCAAGGGGAATCCAAGTGTTTCTTTTTTCTTTACTGGAAGGATTAAAGGCACTTTGATGCCACCTTCCACTAATACAACTCCTGCCACTTCCAATTAAAAAGGGGGAAAGTCTGCTGAAAAGCAGCAGACACAATAGCCATGACAGCCTCTAACCCACCGACACACCGGGAGGTACCAGCTCAGCTCGCTCAGCACCCCTCACCGCTAGCTCTCACAGGCTCCCCGTGAGGAGGTCTCATCATTATCCACACTTTACAGATGAGGAAACTGAAGCTGGGAGATGTATACTTTGTTCAAAATATTCTAAAATTATCAATCTTTTAAGGGTTTTTTGAGGTTTTAAGTCTATATTTTACTAAACATCTTTATTATTATTATTTATTATTATTATTCATGGTAACTGTACTCTTTAATCCCCATCACCTATTTCACTCATCCCCCCTCCCAGCTTCTCTCTGGGAACCATCTGTTTGTTCTCTATAGTTAATAGTCTGTTACTTGGTTTGTCTCTCTCTCTTTTTTCCCTTTGCTTGTTTGCTTATTAATTTCCACATGAGTGAGATCATATAGTACTTGTCCTTCTCACACTGACGGATTTTGCTTAACATAATATTCTCTAGATTCTCTAGATGTATCCATGTTGTTGCAAATGGCAAGATATCATTCCTTTTTACTGCTGAATAATGTTCCAGTGTGTGTGTGTGTGTGTGTGTGTGTGTGTGTGTATGCACAACCCATCTTCTTTATCTTTTCATCTATTGATGTACACTTGGGCTGCTTCCATAGTTTGTCTGTTCTATATAAACCTGCAATAAATATAGGGGTGCACGTATCCCTTTGAATTAGCGTTTTTGTGTTCTTTGAATAAATACTCAGTAGTGCAATAACTGAATCGTGGTGCAGTTCCATTTTTAACTTACTGTGAAACGACATTCTATTTTCCATAGTGGAAATACACTGGTTTATATTCCCACCAACAGTGCAAAAGGGTTCCTTTTCTGCAAATTCTCTCCAACATTTGTTATTTCTTTTGTTTTTGGTTTTAGCCATTCTGACTGGTGTGAGATGATAATTCATTGTGGTTTTGATTTGCATTTCCCTGATGATCAGTGATGTTGGGCATCTTATCATGTGTTTTTGGCCTTCTGTATGTCTTCTTTGGAAAAATATCTGTTCATTTTTTCTGTCCTTTTTTTTTTTTAAAAATAGGAGTGTTTGTTTTTGGGGCCAAACATTCTATTAAATTCTCTCTCCCTTGACTACAAATTTTATTGAGTAGATGATGATATTGAGGACTGGGGGTAGATACGAATTCTCTATACTTTCCACTCAGCTTTGCTGGGAACCTGAAACTTCTTTTAAAAATGCAGTTTATTAATTTAAAAAAATAAGGGGTTGGTTAGAATTTCAGCTTCATGACTTGATATTTGTGTGGCCTTGAATAAGTTCTTTATCTCGCTGAGTCTTTTTATTCTGTAAAATTAAGATAATAATAGTTTCCATACCAATATTGAGAAGATTAAATGATCTACATTTATATACCTGTATCTATATTTAATCTCCTGCCTCATTATGAGTACTCAAAAACAATTGCTCATTCCCTACTGTTAAATTCCCTTGTCACATGTGACGGATACGGTGAGTTTAAAGCAGAACAAGATGGAATCCAAATATCCTACCTTCTGTTTAATGCATTTTTCACAGTCCTACACCGTCCTAGCAAACTAGCTTTGCGTGCAGTAAGAGGTGCCTGTCTGTGCATGTTGTCGCTTGCGTGACCTGCGTCATGGGGGACGCTCACCCGCTGGCTGACAGAAGAACTTATCTGGTGGATTTCATTTGCTCATACTCTCCTTGCTAAATTGTACCAGGAACGTTTTTAAGGCCCTGTTCAGTTTCTCTATAATCGTTTTCAACAGTCTTAAGCTGTAAGAAGGGCTCTTAAGCACTGTGATAAGGAACAATAGAGTCTTCTCCATCAGAGAGCCTAACTGTGCTCTGCAGTCTGGGAGCAGACTTGAAGCCTAGTGGTTCTGACAGGTGAAAAGCCGTGCCCTTTAGTCATGGATGAGCCACTTCTAGAAAACGATAATTCACTCTATCTTTTGGATGCTTTAATTGCTTAACTGCCAGATGGTTTCTTCTAGTCCCTTCTAAATTTGTTATTTTGATTCTCCAAATCGCAAGCTCATCTATTCTACAAAGCAGAGATTTTAACCTCTTGGCACTAGGAACTACATTAAGAATCTGAGGGAAACCATGAACCTGCTCCTCAGGAGATGAGAACACACAAAGCACAGCGACTTTTCCAAAATGTTTGAATAAAACCTCAGGGAGCCAAATCCTGCTGTAAATAGCATCAGACATCAAAAATACTCACACACATAAAGGATACAAAACTCCTATTGGAAAATAAAACAAAATATAATACCAAGGAGTTGTTCCTCTCTCTTCAAAAACGAACCCCTAAAATGAGCCACCTTCCAGAAAAACTTTGGACCCACAGGGTTGTTTCGTACTATGTCTGAACAGGATTAGGTTTGCCCATGAGTATGGTCAAGAGTGATGAAAGATCACTTAGAACTGTTTCAGCAAAAACTAAAAAACAAGCAATCCCCAAATAACGACAGAGAACATCTCACCTCATTCCAGTGGAACAAAGGCAGCCAGGATTTAAAATATTTATTTAAACAATAATTCTTAGGAAAGTATGATTTTTCTTTTCTTTATATCACAAGAGGCTTACTGACGCATTGTTGAGGCTTGAAAGAAATCTATTTAGAAAGAACAGAACACAGTATAGTGAAAAGATACAGTGCTTCAGAATGGAAATTTCCAGTTGGGAACCATGGGATCCATAGACTATTTGTTACATTTGACCACGTGGAAGATTGTTTTGAGAGGCTGTTTGAGAATGAGGGAAGAATTAGAGATATAGTTACATAGAAAACTAAGGAAACAAATTTTTTTTTTAAGTGTTACTTTCTGGGGGAAAAATGGTACATGAAGGAAATAATTACAGCTCACCACTTGGCTGACCAGGAAACAGTTTAAACACAATAATTTAAACAAAAACAAGGTAGGGGGCAGGTAAGAAAACTAACAGTTATCTTTCATAATGAGAGTAGAGGGGCACCTGAGTGGCTCAGTCCGTTGAGTGTCTGACTTCAGCTTAGGTTCGTTCATGAATTTGAGCCCCACATTGGGCTCTATGCTGACAGCTCAGAGCCTGGAGCCTGCTTTGGGTTCTCTCTCTCTCTCTCTCTCTCTCTCTCTCCCCCTCTGTCTCTGTCCCTCCCCTACTTATGCCCTCCCTCTATCTCAAAAGAAGTAAATAAATGAACATTAAAAAAATTAAAAAAAAACTAGTTCCTGGAAATTCAATAGTTCCATTAGCTTTTACTCTAATTTCTATTTTCTATTTCTATTTTTAAATCATACATGTAGTATGATCCTAGTCCTATCCCATTCTTTCTACCCCTAAAGTTGCCCAGAGGTGTCTGGAATTGTGTTCACCAAAGGTCACATGGACTAATCTGGGAAGAGGGAGAGGAGTGATTAACTGCTTTCTTTCTCTGTGATTTTCTGTTACTCAACTTTTTCTTTCAGTAAAAAGTCTATTATTTTTATAAAAAGCAAAGTAATAATTTAAACATAATCTCACCCATTCACCAACTCATTTTGAAGTTCTTTCTGTGGACAAAATGATGGATTTTTTCCCTCTTTACCACCCCATGTACTTTGCTGCTAGGATTAGTCCTTTACCAGGCTAAGCTTTTATGTTTTATCCAACTATCCTTGCAAGTATGTAAGATTTCTGAGGTCACATATGTAGTCTGTGCGAGGGTGTGATTTCATAGCTATGTTCCCAGTGCCCAGAGCAGCGCCAGACACAGAGTAGGTCTTCAGGAAACCTCTTCTGAAAGTCTATGTGGATAAAGAGCCTGCAGCACCTTTTATAAGAAACCATTTGGCAAAAAGTGTTTATGAGAACTATACAAAGGTTGCTAGGTACTCATCATGCCCTTTTGAAGGTGCTCAGAATACCTGATCATTCTATTTTCTCTAAGGACAGTTTTATTTTCTCTAAGGACAGTTTTATAAGGCAGATAACAGGGAGTAGAGATTTTGGTTGCGTAACTATTGTTTATTGTTCCTCACTTTCAGCGCTGCTGACCAGTTTGAGACGGGTGTGGGACTCATTGCTTTTTCAAAGGAGCGGTATGGGGAAAGAGTGACTCATATTGTAGGGAGAAATGGAAACCCAGATCAAAAATGTCAAAGCTCTTGGTGAACTAACTGAGAACTACAAAGGGTGGCAGGAGCGTCACCATGGGTCCACTGTGTCTTATATTTGAGTTGCTTGGGATGATCGATCAGAGTAGTTCCCAGAACCATGACTCTGACTTTGACAGAGTTCCTGCTCCCTGCTTCTTTTTTCTTTCTTTTTTAACTGAAGTATAGTTGGTATACACTATTATATTATTTTCAGGTGTACAACATCGTGATTTGACAATTATGTACATTATGAAACACTCGCCATGATAAGTATAGTTACCATCTCTCACCCTACAAAGATATTACAGTATTATTCACTATATTCCCTTTGCTGTACCTTTTATCCCTGTAACTTATTTATTTTACAACTGGAATTCCCTGCTTCTTTTTATCCCTTAGGGTCTTGGGACTCAGTCAACTTCTCTTTTCTCTGTAAACCCATGCCTAGCTGTGGAGTAAGAACACCTCATTTCCTTTTTGTCCCAAGGCATTCTCCTTGTTTCTTTGTCCCTGTGGCATTTTGGATGCAAGAAAATGTACTAGTTCAGAGTTTATACTCCAGGTTAGACAGACTTGGTTTTGAACTGTTTGGCAACCTATAGGCTTGGACAAGGGAGTCCGTGTCTCTAGAGCATCTCTTTGTTCATCTATGGTAATACTGTAGTCACTACAGTATTATCATGAGTGACTAAGTAGAAATATCCATGCAAAGCACTTAGCCTAGTGTCTAGCAAACAGGAAGTGCATAAGGGTTAGCTGGTACAACTGGTATTGTAATAAGTATTTGTTTATGTATTCGTTTCCTTTAGTAATGAACTTCTCCAGGACAGAAATTGTGTCTTAGTCATCTACGGAATTCAATTTGCCTAGAAACATAACTTGACCTTAGGAGTTGCTCATTATATCTTTATTTTCCTTTTAAATATACAATATGGTTTATTAACTCTAGTCACCATGTTGTACATGTTTTAATCATCTTATAACTGGAAGCTTACCTCTCTACCATCTTCACCGTTTCCCCACCCTCTTCCCCTTCCCCTGGCAACCACCAATCTGTTCTCTGTTTCTATGATTTGGTTCTTTATAGATTCCACATATAAGTGAGATAATTCAGCATTTGTCTTCTCTGTATGACTTATTTCACTTAGCATAATGTCCTCAAGTTGCATCCATGTTGCTGCAAATGACAGGAGGTCCTTCTTTCTCATGACTGAATAACATTCCATCATATCTATATATAGATAACAAATACATGATACAGAATGAGATAAAATGGTCCTTTTAAGCTCTAATTTGTCTATGAACATGGATAACATTATTAATACTTATATATAGTACTCTTAAAACGCTGCTTTAATTATATTGGATTTTTCCCCTCCCCATAGTTGGAACTTTTATAAATTTAATTACTTTTGGCTTTAAGAAATTGTGTCTTCAGGGTCTTGGCCTGGAAGAAAGGAGATTGCATTTCCATGCAGTAGGAATGTCACTCTCTGGGCAAATTTTGGATTAAGCTGAAGAGAGAAGAAGGAGTGTTTTGGGACAACTGGTCCTTTGGGGTCAGGGAGGTGTGCTGGTCACTTGTTGCTGGAATCTCTTTTCTGTGATGTGCAACCCCTTCCTAGGGTCAGTTTTTTTTTTATGGTAGGGAACATGATGGGTGATAACACTGACATGAAATGGAAACTCCAGAAGGTAGGGTGGAAAAACCAATTTTGGGGGAATCAAAAGTTAGCTGTTGAAAAAGTGAGTCTTGGTTGATACTATATTCAAGTAGATGTGTCCAGAAGAAAGAAGAGATAATAATGGTATAGAGGTAAAACTGTGGCTGACGCCACCAAATTCCATGAGAGATCACAGAGGACTGCGAAAAGGCTATTTGAAGTCATCTCTTTCTAGATATCTGTCCATCTCCAGTGTGCACATCATGCTGTACAGTTGGAAAAGGACATCACACAGACTAGTGAAGATAGAACTGGTTTTGATTTCACAAATAAAACTGGGGAGTTGAGAATACTTTATAACAGGGAGCTCTGTAGTAGATCTGTGTGTCTGTAAGCACGCCATTGTCCACCGAACCTTATTCCAGCTGCTCTCTCCCCTCGTTTCACAACCGGCTCTTGCCACAGAACTCCACTTCTGGGACTGTAACTGATGACCTTTATGAGATCATTTTTGTTTGTGTACAGAAATCATATTCAGCTATTTGAGTGATAAGAACTGGTAGCATTGGAGCAGATCCCATGTCAAAAAGAGAGAGGAAAAGGAAAAAGAGGCATACAATTATAGCTAGAAGAACAAGATGTTATGAAAATGGTAAGTCTGAATGGAGAGAAGGCAGCAGTGGAGGGAGAGAGATGGACGATGCTAGAGGAAGCAACAGGGTGGAAAATGCAAGAAGACAAATGAAGGGACAAAATGGGGAGATTGGGGGCTTAGTGTGGAAAATCATCGCATCTTCCTCTGAGCCTTGGAGGAAGGATGAAATGGCACAAGGAAATTCAGTCATTTTGGATGATTAGGATATTTGAGAGATTGTCACATAATTCCTATATAATTATATATCAATAAGATTACACTTTACTTATTGATATAAGTTATTACTATGTGTCTTGTATTATGTTCACTTTGGTTCTTGTGACAGTCTTTGTGGTAGAAATTATTACCATTTTACAGTGGAGAAAACTGAGGCTCAGACAGTGTAAGTAACTTGCTCAAGGTCAGTGGCAGCCCAAGCCCACATATCTGTCTGACCTCCCAATGTGCCTTTTTGCCAGTTAGGAAAATCTTTGAAGATTGGATGAGAGCAGAGAGTTCTTTCCTCTGATTTAAAAAAAAAAAAACACAAAGGCACATGTGCATCATATTTTACATGCAATTGCAGGAATTTCATGACCCACTGAAACCCATCTATGGACCAGACCCCTGTGGATATGTTGACACCACATAAGAACAATAAGCCAATTTTCAACAGAATAACCTTTAAATATGTGTTGGCTTTCCAAGTCCTCACAGTGTGATGCTATTTGAATGACATTTCTGTGGCTCCAAACACTTCTGGAGCTCCAGCTTCAGAATGTCCTCCGAACCCATTTACTGGCCACAGAAGAAACTCAGTCCCAGTTACTTTTGTTTTCTCCAAACAGTATTTGTTGTTTGGCCTTGTTCATTATCTTTGGTTTCAAATGCCTTTCGGCTATTTTCAAAATTGCCAACCATTCTCAAAGGATTCCATTCCATTCCATTCCATTAAAAAAAAATCGAAAAAATGTGCAGTATGCTCAGAAAGAAACCCTAAAGCGGCATTTTAGACGGGGTTCTATCTGAGGTTAAACCTTAAGACAAGGAGCTGTTTTCAAACAACGATATGATAGCAATGCATGCTGCCTGTGGTTATTATTTTAATGGCAGTCTTTCTAGTTCAGTGTATAAGGTAAGAAATGCTTATTTTTAGAGAGAGAGTGTGTGAGTACGTTCATAAGTAGAGGAGGAGTGAAGAGAGAGAGAATCCCAAGCAGGCTCCATGCTATCAGCACAGAGCCTAATGTGCTCCATCTCACAATCCATGAGATGATAACATGAGCTGAAATCAAGTGTTGGATGCTTAATTGACTGAGCCACCCAGGAGCCCCAGAAAAGTTATTCTTTCTGACCATATATCCCTGCTGTTCATAAAAAGCCAGGGTCCCTCTATATTGTACATAAGTGTCAATACATGGGAGAGTATAATTAAAATGTCCACAATATCTTTTTGTGCTCCATCCCATGTAAACGATGATTGACTTGGCCAATGTCTACTTATACCAACCTGATGGGCTTCCCTTCTCGAATAGACTTGAGAGCCACAGAGATGAGTATACTTCTTATAGTGTAGGAGACAAATAGTTAAAGCATTGGTTCTCACTTTTTTTATTGCTCCACATATACCCATTCACAAGTTCTTATGGGCAACACAGCCCCATCAGTAACTAATAGTTGGGTTATTGTTAATATTGGTGGTGGGTCACATGGGTGGTCAAAGTCTAGGTACTTGTTCTAATGCTATTACTGTCCTCATGGAGATAGTCACACTAGTGCACTGTGGTGCTGTACTTGACAATCATTGGCTTCAGGGATAGACAGATGATGTCCTTCATATTTCCTCAGTGCGTTTATTGTTGATTCTTGCTACTCATGTTATGATCCAGGAACTAGTTTTAGCCTGTGGAATTGGTTATTTTTTCATTTCCATTGCCTTTCATGTTGAGTTTGGGCTTTGTTCTGGCTCATGTGGTGAAACTAACTAAGGCTCACCATCCAAATCAACATTTTAATTTGCTTCTCCCAGAAATAAGACTTGGTGATTTCATCGTTTGTTAAAGCACAGTTCTCATATGAAATAATCTAGTTTTGTCACAAATTAGGAGCAAAGATTAAGGATGTGCCCAACTAACAAAAAATATATGGTAGACTCAAGATGCAACTGCAGGTCTGTGTCAAAAACGAAATGCTGTTCCCAAGGATTCCATGGGAGACTCTGCAGAACCCTGTAGGTCTAGCTGGAGTTCCAGGTAGCACTCTGTTATCTCTTGAGCCATTATTTGGTAGAATGTTAAAGTGGATCCCCCCTTCTCTCTTACTCTGCTGGTAAGAGTACATATTGACCTAAGCCTAGTAGAAGACAATTTGGTTAAATATGTATAAAAGGCCTTCAAAAATGCATACTTGGGGATCTTGCAATTCCAGTGCTAGAATTTACTTAGAAATACTTGTATGTATGGATTAGTAAGTGAAGTGGTATATTAATTCTATGAAAACCTGGCTATAGAATCTACAGAAAGCAAAAGAACCTTTCTGCTTACTCTGCCATTGACCCTCATCCTTCTACCCTCTGTAACCCCACCTGCATTCCCAAGGCTTCCTCAAAGTCATTGAAGGGTTTGTATAAGTCATTTCATCCTACTTGGGGCTCATTTTCCTCATTTGGATAGGAACTTTGGAATAAAGGCAGTGTTCCTCAGAATTATCTATGTCGACAATTTGAGTGAAAAATCATTCATCACAACACCCCATGAATGAAAGGTTATTTTCTTTTTACTGAGGAGGAAACTAAGGCTCAAACTTTGATTTGACCCTTGGTGAGAGGTAGAGGTGGGATTTGAATCCACTTCTGACTGAATTCCATTGCTTATTCTATGACTCTAGGTGTTAAGGAAACAAGCAAATGGAGAGGTGCTGACCCTGCCCTTGTGAGCTCATCCTAGCAGGGGGATTTTGAGGACTATTTTCATGTACCCCACACTGTTCCATAAAATGACTTTTTTGGTGGAAACACTTGTAAATCTTTTGTTTACTACCATGGAAATGGGCCTGGTTTTGATTTTGTCTTTCTTTTTTCTGATTTTTAGAAAAGGAGATTCTACTCTTCAGATATTTAATTTTTGATAGCCAATGAAAATGCTACATCCCATTTTTAAGTTATAGACCTTTTGAAGGTCAGTCGGTCAAGTGTCCACCCTTGGCTGAGGTCATGATCTCATGGTTTGTGAGTTTGAGCCCTGCATGAGGTTCTCTGCTGTCAGCTCAAAGCCTGCTTTGGAACCTCTGCCCCCCCCTCTCTGCACCTCTCCTGCTCATACTCTGTCTCCTCAAAAATAAATAAACATTAAAAAAATAAGTTACAGACCTGTTTCTACCAGGAATACATATTTCTCTACTTGGAAGGATGGTACTACTATGAACTGGAACAAGACAGACTCTCATTCTGTGGGTCATGTCTACTCTAATTGGATGTGCAAGCTTGCCTTTTATTCTGGGAAAGCCCCGGTTTCATCTCTAGTAGTTACAGGGTTGGCATTGCCTTCAATTGTGCTATTCATACTTCCTGAATGGCTTCTTGACTTTTGGAAAGGAATAAATCTCCTTTGAAGGATTCATTAAAGAGATACATCTGTTGGGCACCTTTTCTATGACTGGCACAGGGCAAAGCTATGGAGCTACATCGTGTCTTCATGGGTCCAAATCACTTTTTCTTCAGTCCACTTTAAAACTCTTTCCCCCTCACTTTGTTAAGCTTCGCTCTAAAATTTGGTTGATTAAGAAAAGGATCAACTAAAGTGATAATCAGATTCATTGGAACTGTAATAGTGTGCAAGATTCTGCACAATTTAAAGCATTACTTTCAAAGAGGAAGACACACAATATATTGACTCTCTATGTTGTAAGAGTGAATTAACTTTTTTTTTGTAAATAGAGTCAAAGAATCTAGTTGCTTTGAAAATCCTGCCATCCTATTTAATGCTTTTTCATTATATTTGATCTTCAGTTTTATGGCCTGCTTTGGTTAGTGATGGTAATAGCAGAAGATTATTGTAGGCTTCAGGAGGATGAAAGGAAGAATGGAAATGATTAAAAGGAAGTTAGCTTTTTCATGCACAGGAGGTAGGAATTGTGAAGAAGCAGCACTGCATTCTTAAAATGATTAAGCAATTTACTAGGGCATTTTGAAGCCTCATTAAAAATTAACAAATTGATCTTAATGCATCACATCTCATTCTTTTGGCAGGTTGCCCAGTGCCTTAAGGCTTTGGTTAATGGGCCCAGATGATAATCCCTACCAAATGGCAGTACTCTGACATTTGAAGAATCGTCTCTCCTTTCTGTTGATTACAGGGAGGATAGAAAGAAAGAGGTGAGCTCTTAGAGTGATTTTCATAAAATTTGCAGTTTTTGACTGCACAAAGAAGAAATCTGCCAAGTTTTGCTACTGTATCTGAAATTGATTGGCTTATACTGAGATGATAAAAGCTTTTACTGAACACCAGTTATATATATATATATACACACACACACACATACACACAGTGAAGTAAATTATATCAGAATCAAAGTTCTACATTTTTATGAACTGCTTAAATTCACCATAATGACAGGGAAGTGGCAAGGCAAGTATGGCAGCTTGAGCCTGTTATGGCCCAATAGCAGGTTTAGATCAGTGCTCTGGCAGGTCCCATTCAGTCCTGCTCAGGGAGCCAGCATCCTCTGGGTGTTTGTTGCACTCACATCAGAGGGTCAAGGAGCCTCTTGTGATCAGTAGTCTCATCTGCATAGGACACCAACCTTCCCTTTTTCTTGCATGCATTATTAATTCATTTGAAAATCTATGATACCAAGAGTCACTGAGTTAGAAAGTTCCCTAAAAGAGTTTGATCCAAATACAAGCCTTTTAAGTTTTTTTCTGCGTCCCCATTTTGGGCTATGTAGCTTGCCTAAAGCCCTTGAACTAGAGTGTGGAAGAAAGTTACAACACATCTCATACCTTTGCTCATCGCTACCCCTCCCCTAAACATTGGTCAATTTCTTGCACTTTATTCATTCATTCAACATATGTTCACACACACACACAATGTGTCCTCTGTTATTTCTAGTTATTTATTTTTAAGTGGAAGGATAACTTGGTGACACTTATTCTACGATTTTTTTTCATCATGGTAAGTACTCTTTAATCCTTATCACCTATTTAACCCATACCTCTCCATCTCCCCTGTAGTAACCATCAGTTTGCTCTCTCTAGCTGAGTCTGTTTCTTGGTTTGCCTCACTCTCTCTATCTCTCTCCTTTTGCTTTACTTGTTTGTTTTGTTTCTTAAATTTCACATATGAGTGAGATCATGTGGTATTTGTCTTTCTTTAACTGACTTATTTTGCTCAGTGTTATACTCTCTAGCTCTATCTACGTCATTGCAAATGGCAAGATTTCATTTTTCTTTTATAGCTGAATAAGATTCCATAGTGTGTGTGTGTGTGTGTGTGTGTGTGTGTGTGTGTGTACCACATCTTCTTTATCCATTAATCTATCAGTGGTCACCTGGGCTGCTTCCATAGCTTGACTATTATAAATAATATTCCAATAAACATAGGAGTGGATATATCCTTTCAAATTAGTGTTTTTGTATTTTGGAGGTAAATACCCAGGAGCACAATTACAAGATCATAGGATAGTTCTACTTTTAATATTTCGAGCAACCTCCATACTGTTTTCTACTGTGGCTGCATTAGTTTGTGTTCCCACTAACAGTGTAAGAGGGTTTCCTTTTCTCTACATTTTCTTCAACACTTATTTCTTGTATTGTTGATTTTAGCCATTGTGACAAGTGTGAGGTGATATCTCACAGTTGTTTTGATTTGCATTTCCCTGATGATGAGTGATGTTGAGCATATTTTAATGTATCTGTTGGCCATTTGGATGTCTTCTTTGGAGAAATGTCTGTTCATGCCTTCTGCCCACTTTTAAATTGGATTATTTTGGGTTTGTTTTTTTTTTTTTGGTATTGAGTTGTATCCATTCTTTGTATATTTTGGATACTAACCTTTTATTGGATATGTCATTTGCAAATATCTTCTTCCATTCAATAGGTTGTCTTTTAGTTTTGTTGATTGTTTCCTTTGCTGTGCAGAAACTTTCTATTTTGATATAGTCCTAATAGGTTATTTTTGCTATATTTCCCTTGCTTCAGTAGACATTTGAAGAAAAAAGTTGCTATGGCTGATGTCAAAGAGGATACTGCCTGTGTCCTCTCCTAAGATTTTTATGGTGTCAGGTCTCACATTTATGTCTTAGTTCTGTTTTGAGTTTATTTTTGTGTATGGTGAAAAAAAGTGGTCCAGTTTCATTCTTCATTCTGGAAAGCATGTGACTTTCTAGTTTTCCCAGCATCGTTTGTTGAAGAGACTTTTTTCCATTGGATATTTCTAGTTACTAATTTAAAAACTTGTTTATGTTTATTTATTATTGTGACAGAAACAGAGCATGAGTGGGGGAGGGGCAGAGAGAGGGGGAGACAGAGAATCTGATGCTCCAGGCTCTTAGCTGTCAGCACAGAGCCCAACGTGAGGCTCGAACCCATGAACCATGATATCATGACCTGAGCCAAAGTCATATGCTTAACCGACTGAGCTACCCAGGCACCCCTCTAATCAGTCATTTTTAAGTGAAGGGACAACCTGGTGATTCTTTTAAAATGAGCATCTAGGGGTGCCTGAGTGGCTCAGTCAGTTAAGCCTCCTACTTTGGCTCAGGTCATGATCTCATGTTCGTGGGTTCGAGCCCCATGTCAGGCTCTGTGCTGATAGCTCAGAGACTGGAGCCTGCTTCAGATTCTGTGTCTCCCTCTCTTTCTGCCCCTCACTGCTCATGCTCTGTCTCAAAAATAAATAAAACATTAAAAATAAAATAAAATAAAATAAAATAAGCATCCAGATATGTCTTTAAAGCATTAAAAAATTGCCCGGTACTCCTAGTCAACTCATCCATGTCTCATATATTAGCAGTTCCTTTTCTAGTGACTTGCACTTTTGAATATTTTGAAAGCTACCATGGTACATGACTGTCTTTTTCCACTCATAGTTTGTGGATTTACGTAAAATTTAGTTGATCGTGCTTAACTGAAATAACCAGCATGATTGGAATTTGCAGTTTTGAGAGCAGGAGTAAATGACAACACAACAGTGGAGAGGAAAAATGTGCACGGGCAGCAGAGGCGGTCGCTGCGGGAGTTCAGCATGCCTGGTTATCAGCACACGGCAGTTTGTCTGGTGATCTGATTAAGAGGAGATTCACCAAGAGAATTGTAATAACTAACAAACATTTATGGAAGGTTGGCCAACATTTGTTGTGGGCCAAGCCCTGAGTTAATCACTTCATATACAGTCTCTCACCTCATCCTTATTGCGACTATGAAGTTTAGATATTATTATCCCCATTGACACAAAGGGAAAAATAAAGATCTCTGCTGAGTAGCTTGTCCAAAGTCACAATGCTAGCAAGTAGCAGAGCAAGAGAAAACCTAGATCTGGCGGTCTCCAAACACTTTCTTTTTAAGTGTCATTCTGTACTATAATAATGGATTTTGACTATCAACTGAAGGAAATCTCTGCCTGCAGAAAGAATGAATGCACAGATCACAAATGAATTCTCCACCTCAGTGAAAAACCGCCGATTTCCCCTACTTCATATCAGTTTGTTACTCTTGCTGTTACAGGAATTCAGGAGAGAAGTTTTGTTGAAGGCGCCTGGAAAAACACAGGCAATGACTTTTGGGTTCTGCATAAATGAGGGCAAATAAACAAAATGTCTCCTCCTGCTCCAAGTTATTTATTAGCAAGTTTACAATTTCAGTAGTGAGTGATGTCAGGTTTAATATATCCTCAGGACTTGCAAGCGTTTTGTCAGCTGGCAAATTTCTGAGCTAGGAACATGGAGACTTTATAATAGACATTTGTTTTCTTGCGGTTCTTTGTACTCTTGCTCCACTCTGTTCAGTTTCAGTCTCAGTTTTGGTGAAAGCTTTGATCTTTGATTAGAGAGAATAATTAGGATAATTAAGGAATGTTCATGGTTTTTCCTGTGATTTAGATGGTGATGTGTATATGGCTAAACTGTTGGATGCATGAATCTAATTTCATATATATATATAACTTAATTTCATATATATATATAAACTTTTCCTACCTCCAGTAAAGCATATTTTAAAAATAAGTTTAAAATGTAAAATTGCCCTTGATTTTATGATGTAAGTCTTGGAGTAAGTCAATCATTTGTTTTGGGAAGCTTCTAGAGCTAGGTCTCTTGATCATCATTCTATTTAACGATGTCTAGATAGTCCTGGGTTTAACAGAATTTTTGAATCTCCATTACCAAAATTGGACGTTCCTGCCTTAAAATATTTTGGCACTCCATTCCATGGAGCACCTTTATCATTAGTGTATTTATTTCACACTTTTTACATATTTTCATGCAGTAAGGAATGAATTCTTTCCTTCTTGCCTCTGAGGGCTAACAGAGCACCTAGTTCACCCAGTACAGCCTCTCCCTTCCACAGTGGTGTGTTGGTAAAGGCTTAACAACAGGTTCTCAGTGGGAAAAAGATGCTCTGACTCTGCGAAGCTACCAAACTGACATCACTGAACGTGGGGTTGGGAAGAGATGTATACAGTCAGTTCTCAGGAGCTGATCGGAGTCAATTTCACCCCTTCTGTCCTTGAATAAAATAATACAATCGTGTGGGCTCACTTTTGATGATGTTGGTCAGTGCAAAGGCAATGAAAACTTCCTCTTACAGTACTTATTTGCTGAGTTTTCCAGTTATTGCTTTATCAACTCTTTTACTGAATAGTTCAAATGTGCTGGGTGGCTCAGTGGGTTAAGAATCCAACATAGGCACAGGTCATGATCTTGCAGTTTTTCATTTTTTGAGGCTGAGCCCGGCATCAAGCTCTCTGCTGTCAGCACAGAGCCTGCTTTGGATCCTCTGTCCCCCTCATTCTCTGCCTCCTACCCCCACCGTGTCTCTCTCTCTCTCTCACTCTTTCAAACATAAATAACACATTAATCACAAAACAAAACACACGCCCTTATAAGTGAAGGATTTTGTTTTAGGGGTTGTTTGTATATAAATATGTGTGTCTATATACATGTGTAAATTTGTGATATAATACTTATATTTATTTACTTAAATTGATTTTTTTTTTCTGTTTCGGGCTCTCATTTTTGGTGTTGGCCTACCATGGTTTTCTAGTGTTTTCAAGGGTCTCTGGCCTTGTCTTGTTTGCTCTCTTCAGCCTCCTGAGTAATGAACTCAGTAATAAAATCAATTGAAGCATGAGTCCATTAGTTTCAACTCTCTTTCCCACTCTGTCCTCACCAATTTCCCTTGTTGCAAGCAGTTCCTGTGGTGAGGACATGTTGCACTGTCTACAATTTTTCGCAAGAGGGGCAAATGTGCTGATGTGATACCACCCCACAATTTTACTCAAGGCCTTCCAAACATTTGATCAGGATTCCAAGTGTAAGTAAGGTGATTCAAATAACCTTTTAATGATGCAGTGAAATGGGATTAGCTTTTTGGTGAAATATGTTCTGTTTTTTTCTGTCATGTTCTGAAGCTCCCTATTGAACTATGTAGCATCAGCAAGATGACACACAGAAGAACACTACCTCCCGTCTTCCTTCTCAGGACAAGATTTCCTTTTGTTAAAAAAATTTTTCCTGCTTTTTATTTATTTTTGAGAGAGAGAGAGAGAGAGAGAGAGAGAGAGAGAGAGAGAGAGACAGCATGAGCAGGGGAGGGTCAGAGAGAGAGGGAGATACAGAATCTGAAGCAGGCTCCAGGCTCTGAGCTAGCTGTCAGCTCTAGGAGGCAGGGATTATGTCTCTCAGATATTTGTTAATGAGTAAATGGATGCTAACATGCACAATGCATTTGGCAAAGTAGTAACTGTTCAATCAATATTAATGTTGTTATCATTATTATTAATGCTATTAGGAACAGACAAGTCTTGGTGCTGACATCGTCTGACTTTTCCTGTCCCCTTTCTCTCTCTCTCTCTCTCCCCCCCTCCCCTCTGCTGCCTTTGCCTCTAGATTTACTGCTTTTTTTTTTAATCCACTATTCTTGACTGTCTTCTGCCTCTGTCCAGGGTTGGATCCAATGCCTCGTGCCTGTGGAAAACAGCTGAGGCTGCCGCAGACCCCCATTTCACGGTGGCCATATGTATGTGTTGGGTGGCCAATAGGAGAGGGGGTGGTGGGAAAATGAAAAGACTCATGGCATGAGTGACAAGTAAGTCCCCTTCTTCTCCCTCCCCCATCTCAACTCCACTGCTGTGTCCACAGGGCTTGATGTGTCGAAAATTGTCGAGGGATTTCATTAGGCAGGAACACTTTCAGCCGAAGGCACCTCTGCGTTATCGGGTATTGGCTGCCCAGCAGTTGTGGGGAACCATTGCATTTCAGAGATGGAGGAGACTTGGAACACGCTCGGGTCTGGTTCCATTGCTGCAGGCTCGTGGAACTAGACCAGGCTCTGGGGCCAAACAGGCTACTCTCTTTAGCCAGCCCTGTGACTTTCTGAAAGTCACTTAAACTTTCTGAGCCTCAATTCCCTCCATCATAAAATAGGAATTATGCTTGCTTACAGAATTGCTACAAAATTGGGAATTTAACCAGTTTTAAAAAATTTTATTAAGAATCTATTATATGCCAGACCTGTGTTAGATGATGGGAATACAGGAGTGAGCAAAGGAAATACTTCTTTGGCCTCATGGAATTTATAATCTTACTTGGAAAACAGATATTGAAGAGTGACTGGCGCAGAGTAGAGCCTTAGAAAACAGTAGCTATCTTATTATTCATTTAAAAGTGAGGGCATTACAGCACCTCGAGGTTAAGGGACATGCTCCGAAGAGCACAGTTACTGTTGACAGAGTCAGGGCTTTATGTTAAGGCCCATCAAGAAAATAAAGTATAAGTAAAACCTTGGATTGTGAGTAACTTGTTCTGGGAGTGTTGCACAAGACAGACAAACATTTCTAAAATATTTTTTCAGTATTTATTTTTGAGAGACAGAGAGAGACACAGAGAGAGAGAGAGAGAGAGAGAGGGAGAGAATGGGCACATGTGAGTGGGGTAGGTGCAGAGAGAGAGGGAGACAGAAGATCCTAAGCAGGCTTTGAGGTGTCTGCACAGAGCCCAAAGTGGGGCTCGAACTACAAGATCATGACCTGAACCAAAGTTGGATGCTTAATCAACTGAGCCACCTAGGTACTCCAAGATAAGCAAATATTTCTAATAAATTTTAACTTAATAAATGATCGATGTCATGGAATACAAGTTGTACATGACACTGAATGTCACATGATAGCAACTGAGCCAATGGTTCTTGAAACTCGTTTTTTTTTTAACTTTTTTTTAATGTTTTTTATTTATTTTTGAGAGACAGAGAGAGGCAGTGCAAGTAGGGGAGGGTCAGAGAGAGAGGCTGATACAGAATCTGAAGCAACCTCCAGGCTCTGAGCTAGCTGTCAGCACAGAGCCTGACATGGGGCTCAAACCCACGAACTGTGAGATTATGACCTGAGCCAAAGTGAGAGGCTTAATTCACTGAGCCACCCAAGGCGCCCCTCAAATGTTTATGTTTAAATGAGCATTGATCGGGGTGCCCGGGTGGCTCAGTTGGTTAAGTCTCAGACTTCGGCCCGGGTCATGACCTCATGTTCGTGGGTTCAAGCCCCGCGTCAGGATCTGTGCTGACTGCTAGCTCAGAGCCTGGAGCCTGTTTCAGATTATGTGTCTCCTTCTCTCTCTGCCCCTTCCAGCTCATGCTCTGAATCTCTCTGTCTCAAAAATAAATAAAACATTAAAAAATTAAAAATAAATAAATAAATGAGCATTGATCTGCACTGACCACAAAACTGTTATTGAGGAGAATGTCCATTATGTAACTCAATGACTCTGATTAATGGACTCATAGGAGAAAGTTGTGAATTTAAAGCCAACAGAATTTTTGCTTCCTTATTTCTTGCAATGAGAACCACGTAAATAGTCATGGTAGTCTTTTTGCATGGGCTGCTGAAAGTCTTAGGGTCAAAATTCATGTCCAGTCACCGGGAATATATAAACCCTTGAAGTTGGCAAATATTTCCTTTTTATCTCCTTGGTTCTGATATATCTTTCATTTCTATTATTTTATTATCTCTATGTCCTGTAACTTGAGCTAATATACCAAAATAAAATGTTTCAAAACTGCTTTCCTTTGTAGGGCAGAGAATGACAGTATAGGGGAAAAATAGAAGCATTGAGGTAGGTAATGGATAAAAACATGAATGACGATGACTTTGGGGCATTTTTTTTGGTCATAAAACCCTTCTACAAGGTATCAAGAGCCTTTGCTGCTGATGGAGTAAAGTTCAAGGACCTGTGATCTCTTGACTGACCTGGATCTGATCTCAAAATGAATACCTTCCAGTCCTTTCCTTTGGTCTTTGTGTACATTTCCTGGCATATCTGATAGGGCACAGAGGTTGAAAACTTTCTGGTTCCACATTTCTCATTTATCTAGATTTGCAAGGTCAGTTTAATCTTGGCTTCCAGTACATTGCTGTGATTAGGCTTTTGGTCTCAGTGACCAGAGCTACATTTGCCTCTGTTTTCTTTACCTTTGTGTCGTAGGTCCATGTCAGTGCTCTGCAGCACAGCATATTTTCTGCAGAACTGGATCTTCTCTGCTGTTGTTGTTGGTTTTGAAAAGGGAACACATAAAACATTTGGACTCAGCTCTCAAAATGGAATGTTTTTATCAAGTAGAATGATAAAAACAGCATAAACTACCCAGATTCCCCTACCTCTCCAGCCTGGGGACAAAGTGAGTTCACAGTAAGAGTCACAGAGAAGCCAGCTTCTGGCCCAGCCCGACTAGTGATATTGCTGAGACCCAGTGTTCTTCCTAGCTGCGGGGGTTGCTGAGTTCCCCACCATATGCTCGCCAGACCCCAAGGATGATCTGCCCTCTTTTTGCCTCAGGGATCCTCTCTGCTGCTTCCTTTTCTATATCTCCCCAGGGATCCTCTGCTGACTATAAAGCCTGAGAGTCCTTTTGAGGACAGCTTTCCTGGTGCTCCGTCCACTTGGCTATAGCACTGGAGCTGTGGTTGTAGTCACCCCTGACCAGGGTTCCAGCAGTGTTATGGTATTACAAAGCGGAAGTACCTTTGTCCTCAATTGAATACAGACCCTCTAGCATAAGTCTCCCTTTACCTGACCTGCTCAGTGATTCATGGACAAGTGTGGTGACTGTGATACACTGGAATCTCTTCTCCCACTCTTCCATACAACATGGCCGCCTAGTCAGAGGCTACTTTTTCCCAGTCTACTTTGCAGCTAGGTAAGGCTGTGGAACTAAGCTCACACTAATGGTATGTAAGAGTTCAAATATTTAGTTACTTCTTTAAAATGAAAGTGTCTGCCTTATATATTAGTTTTCCTCCTTTCCCTGGGAGATGTCAGTGATGAGGACAGAACTCTGTTGCAATAATTCTCAAAGTGTGTTCCATAGACACCTGGAGGTTCTCAAGCCCCTTTCAGGGAGTCTGGGAAATCAAAACTATTTTCATAATATTATGATGCTCTTTGTCTCTTTCATGTTTTGTTTGCATAGATGGTGCCAGTGTGATGGTATGTGAAACTACTGGTCCCTTAGCATGAGTCAAGCCACAACACCTAACTGTACCAAGAGTCATCACATTCTTCACAGAGTTGCACTTGCAACGAAGCAAAACAAAAAATGCCAGTTTCAGTGAAGAATGTCCTTGAAGAAGCATTACAAATGATGACTTTAATCATCCCTGTTGAGTCCATGTCCTTTTAATATTCTGTGTAATGAAATAGGAAGTATGCATAAATACTTCAGATACATGTGGAAATACGTTGTCCCAAGGGAAAGCACGTGTGTGATTGTTTGAGTTTCGAGTTGAACTAAACAGCATTTTTACTTGAAAGAATGATTGACAGAGTGTGTTTATTCAGACATTTGGCATACATTTCCTTGCAAATCAGCTTGTCACTTTATGGAAAAAAACCAAACAGTATTACCAATGACAAAGTTTGAGTTTTCAAGTGAGAATCTGAATTTTGGAAAACATGTATCTGCCACCATGAACTTAACAGCATCTCAGTCTTTAAAAACTTTTTTGATGAGATCAGTGGCGATACCAGTGAATATGATTTTTTAAGATTGTGCAATAAAATCTGTCAATATTTAGAAGTTTTGCACAGGTCAGTGAACCAATAATTTCTAAAGGGCCAATGTGTGACGTTACAAAATCATGCATGGGCAAAGGATTGATTGGGTATGTTAACCAAGAAATCTTGCTTGTTTGTTTAATAAATTTTGGCAAATGTATTCAATGATCACCACAAAACCAATAGATTTTAATGTAACAGAGTATGAAAAGATTATGGATATGTTTCACATTTTATATTGCAACTCTGAAGAAACTACTACTTGAGTTCCGGTGTAATATCAAAGAATAATAATCATAATTATCTGAAAAGGCTGTTAAAATACTCCTCCCATTCTTATCTATATAGTTGTGTGAGGCTAGATTCTCTTCATGTATTTTATTGTTTTAAATTTTTACAAATATGTTATTTATTTTTGAGAGAGTAAAAGTGAGTGAGGGGCAGAGAAAGGGGGACAGAGGATCTGAAGTGGGTGCTGCACTGACAGCAGAGAGTCCAGGGTGGTGCTTGAACTCATGAACCATGAGATCATGACCTGAGCTGAAGTTGGACGTTTCAACTGACTGAGCCACCCAGGTGCCCCCCCCCCCCTTTCTTCACATATTGTAAGTAAAACAACTTATTGCACTAGATTGGATGCAGAAGCAGTAGCAGCTTCTGCTTTTTCTTCCCCCTTCTCCTCCTCTTCTCCTTCTCCTCTACCTCTCTCTCCCTCTCTTCCTCTTATTCCCCTCCCCCCGCTCCTTCTCCTCCCCCTCCTTCCTTCCTTCCTTTCTTCCTTTCCTCCTCTTCCTTCTCCTCTTCTTCTTCTCCTCTTCCTTCAATTTCTTTGTCTTCATTTTCTCCTCCTTCTCTTCCTTCTCCTCATTCTTTTTCTTCTATTATTATTAGCAAGCCAGTCATTAAAAAAAGTTTTAAAAATATCAAATAGTGCTGCTATTTTTACTACTTTTTTGGAAGATAGTTATTTTTAATAAAATAAATTAGTTATGTTAGCATATAATGAGTTTTAGAAAAAATAAATATTTTAATGTTTTTTCAGTTCTAATTTCAAATATAGTAATTATTAATATATATTAATCTTATAGACAAATCTCTCTGGGATCCTCAATGATTTTTCAGTGTAAAGGGACTCTGAAACAAAATCATTTGAGAATCCATGAGCTACATGATGGACTCAACCTAGAACACCGGGCGAGCCTTTAGAACACATCGGTCTCCTTCCAGCCTGGTATAGGAAAGAATATATATTTTGTTTGAGCTGCTTGGTATTGGCGACTCTTTGCTACAGCATCTTGGCTCATATCCTAAAAGATCTATTGGCCCAGATAGTTATCTGATGGATACAATAGGATTTATAGTTCCCTTTCATCGGTCAACCAGCATCTCCAAGTTGACTTTCTGTACCTTGACTCTTTCCCAGAAGTACCTTTCCTTTAACTTTTTAGACAGAACCAGTCTCGGGGCATTTGTTGGTCTGAACATACCAAGTCAACTGTACTTCCCTTGAAGGGACCTCAGAATTCTGGAATGGTGGAATTTTTTAACAAGTAAACTGCCTATGACCATATTTTTGGATCTCTTACATAAGGTTTTAATCTGGATTCTGTCTTTGTTCTGTTAATGTCAGTGTGTTTGGTCTAGTTGTTATGGTAATATTTTTCTGAGACAACAATGAAGGCATGTGCTTTAACAAGTACAGGGTATCATTCAGGAAAATGGAAGAATACTTGAATTTGAAACTTTCTGGGAAAATTCATTGTTGTTGATCATCATGTTTATAAGAAAAGTCCCTAGAATATGGGAATCACATTTCACTAATTTTTGTTTACTAGATGTTGCACAGTATATAAAATTGATTTACTAAAATGCTCTTTAACAATAGCACTGCTGTCCTATTGTGTAAACTCAGGTATAAATAAACCACTACAAATGCTGACATATCAAGAGAAGAGAGATCTTTTTCCACTTTCCTTTTTCTATGAATCATGTTAGATTTTTTTTAATTTTATCACTTATTTGTTCGAAATAGCATGAATGACTACTCATTTTTTTCAGGATCAAGTATACTTTCTGTTCTGGGTGTTTAAGACTTATCATAATTAGTCCTCATTCTGTCCTAAGAGCTACTGCAACTCTTAGCAGCCCAAACCCACACAGGAAGTAAGAAGGGAAACTTATAGATTCCTTGGCCTGGTATTATCACCACACTGTGGAAAACACCCTTTAAGGGACACCTGGGTGGCTCAATCAGTTAAGCATCCAATGTCAGCTCAGGTCATGATCTCATGAGTAGTGGGTTTGAGCCCCACATTGGGCTCTGTGCTGACAGCTCAGAGCCTGGAGCCTGCTTCGGATTCTGTGTTTCCATTCTCTCTGCTCCTCCCTTGCTTGTGCTCTCTCTCTCTCTCTCTCTCAAAAATAAACAAACACTAAAAAAAATTTTTAAAAACCCACCCTTTAATCTCTTGTCCCTAGTCATACTCCTATGCAACAAAACAAGGCTAATTAAACTCAACTCTGCCTACTCTCAACCTGATCTAACAGCTGAACATTGGAGAAAATCAAGCAACCGTGATGACTTTCCTCCCTTTACAATTGTAACCGCTGATCTTGAATGGACACCCGACACCAACTGTCAGTGCTACCAACTTCTATCTTCGCTTTCCCACCAATTGAAGTGACATTGTTTCTCTTCCTAAAGAAAAGAAAATGTGAAGCATGATCATCAGCTGAGGTAATGATGATAGGTAGAGGTAGTGATAGATAAAACTGACATGTATCTGCTCACACATATTTTACTTTCCCTCCTTTTAAGATGGGAGAATTGTCCTCAGTTTTTCTCTAAGGACAACACTTCCCACTCCTGGTCCTATTATTTGTCCTTGTACACCATCCCTGTGAAACAGGAGAGAACATGTCTGCTCTTCAGGAGAACTTTTTTTTCACACACACATTCACTGTGCCACAGTTACATTGGCTTTCTTTCTGTATTTTGACATTTGTGTCTCATGTGCCTTCTAGATGTTTTTTTCTCTGTTTACAACAACATTCCTTTAGGTTTCAGCCTAGATTGTACCTGTTATCTGCTGAGAAAAGCCCTCCTTGACTCTAGTAACTGAAGTAGGCTTCTGTTTGCTAGGACTGCAGTAATAAAGAGCCACAGACTGCATAGCTTAAACAACAAAAATTTCTTTTCTCATACTCATGGAGGCAGAAGTCTGAGGTCAAGGTCTGGCAAAGTTGGTTTCTGCTGAGGCCTCCCTCTTTGGCTTATAGATGGGTGTCTTCTCCCTATGTATTCACATGGTCTTCTCTCTATGCCCAGATTTCCTCTTCTTATAAGGACACAAGTCATACTGGACTAGGGCTTGCCTTAGTGACCTCACTTTAACCACTTCTTTAAATACCCTATCTCTAAATACAATCACATTCTGTCATACTAGGGGCTAGGACTTCTATATATAAATTCTTTGGGGACAAATTCAATTCATAAGAGCTTTCCCTGGTACCTATCTATCCCCTTGTGCTATTTTTTTTAACAACATTTATCATGATCTGAATTTGTATTATTTCTCCATTTGCTTCTGTATCTATCTTCCCACTGGAATATAAATTCTCGGAATAGAGGGCCTTCATCCATCTGGTGGTGTCAAATAGCACAAAATAGAAGCTCAGTGTATGTCCATGGAGTAACAGAACAGGCAGGGAAGGGCGGTGGGAAGAACTACATATGCTTTGTTTCAATCTGATGAGGTTTTTGTACTCAGTTCTGCACTATTGTTTTTATTTCTCCAATTTTAATGTTTCTATTTTCCCTTTATATACTTTAATCCTTCTATCAAGTCATCCCTCTTTTTGGAAAGCTTTCCAAATTCTATAGCATAAACCTATTTTCCCAGTGTCTAAATCTTCTGTAGCAGTTATTGCCTTAACCAGTCACTTTGGCACATTATGTCATTGAGTATTGTTTTTGCTTCTTCAATTAAACAACATTTTACTCAGTTGTTTCCTCTCTTCCTATGTGTGTGCCATCTCTCCAGTGAGGTAATGATATGTGGGCTTGAAGATGTCAATAATCTTTTATTTATCTGTTTCCGGGTATATTTTAGAGTCCTACGTTAATAATGAAGCTGAAATAAACAGGCTTGGATGCAATTTCCATTGCTTTCCATTCCATTTTTTAAGGAAAAAACCCCAGCTATCTTTGGTCA
Organism: Helogale parvula; assembly: GCA_004023845.1. NCBI lineage: Eukaryota > Metazoa > Chordata > Mammalia > Carnivora > Herpestidae > Helogale > Helogale parvula. Next base: position 136,788 of record PJEM01004704.1, read on the forward strand.
AGAGGCCATGAATGGAGTCAGAAATTCTGTATGGTGTGCTTTCTGAGGCTTTGAGAAAAATCCTCTGCTCTGCCTACACATTTCTATCTCATTCTCCCTTCTACATTTGCTTACAGCTGTCTAATGGCATTTATCTGAGAACGTGTTAGGCTGAAAAATAAAGCAAGGTGTTTTAAAACTGCTTTTCTAGGGTATGATTGACCTAGACAAACTGTAGATGTTTAATGTATCCAATTTGTTATGTTTAGAGATAAGTACTACCCAACTCCTGAAGCCAACCTCATTGTCAAGAGCAAGGTGTTCTAAAGACAAACATCTCTGAGGGGAAGCAAGGTAGTGACTTACATTTCTTGACTGATTCTGTTCTAGAAAACACACTTAATGGAGGGTGGGAAGGAAATGGATGCCTGAGGTGGGGAAAAGGTGCTGAAAAAATTTTGAGGACCTGATTTACATCTAAGCCAGAGTTGGTGCTGGCCTGGAATAGCAGGCTGAAGAGTAGAAGATACTTCCCTGAGTAAGAATCAAGTGTAGTTAAGTCTCTGCTCTAGGAAAACTGGGCTCAAATCTTTACTCTTTTATATGAGTTATCTGACCTTAGAAAAATGACTTAGCTTCTCTGGGTCTGAGAAACCCCACATAGTAAATGGGGTACTTCTAGGTTTATTGTAAAGATAAAAGTATGGTTTAATAAATATTAATTGCCATTGGAGGCAATTGTTAGTTTAAACCATCCTCACTGAAAGTTAGAACAAACCTGTTTTCTTAGGAGTAGTGTAAGAGATGAGGGATTTATACTTAAGGTGTTGACATTCCTTCCCTGTAGGCTTTGTCAATAAGGGCATTGGTCCTTCAACTTTTGGAACAGAGAAGTTATATTTTATTTTTTAGAAGGTTTGAAGTTAACAGACGTAAGTAAATGTGAAGGGAGGTGTGGATAATGAAAAATCTCTGAGCAAGTTGGAGTGGGCGTGGGGGTGATAGTTCTGATGTTGTCTCAGAGTGATACTGCCCCAAAGACATACTGGAAAGCATTAGTTTCTTTACCACTGGGAATTCAATCAAACTATGGGAAGGAGGCTAACCCGAAAAGAAAATAGGTCTAAGATTATTCCCATTTTAGAAAAAAGTAAAGCCCAGTTAACTGACTTGAATGAAAGTCTCACAGATGAACTCCAAGCTAACTGCTCTTTTGATAACTTATGTTGCCTTTCCTACACATTTCAGATATTAATTGAATGGAAAAAGTGCTAACACCCATAGAATATTCTAGAAATCCATGTGGAACCTCTCAGAGGTAGATTTGACCTCTAATGTAGGGCGGGTGTGACCTTGTAAATAGTTTAGAAATACAATATTTATATTACATCAAGATTACGTTGGCCCCACCTACTCTGAGGCCAATTTTATGCTCTGGAGACACACATTACTTCCTTCCAGCTACTCAAACTGCCTTGAAGTGATGGGCATAATGACTCATGGTCATGTAACATTCCTTTTAGACACATCTCAGTGTATTTGCTATTACATTACTGCCTGAACATCCACAGAACCTCAGGAGGTAAAATAGGATTAGTATTTAAGAATTTAATTCCATGCATTTCTATTTTATTCAAATGTAACTTTTGAAATGATCATTGTTGGGAATTCATTTTTGCTTCACATAGGTATAAGGTAAAGATGTGTGCACAGGCTTGTCTTAGTCTTTGGAGTCAAGCCTTATTTTGGAAGTGTTTTATTTGGAAGCCACACCTAAGTCATAGCAAGGAAATCATTTGACATGACTCACATCACCCAGGTTGCAGGTGTGGAATTGGAAGAAGCTGGCATTACACAGCACAACATACAATGAGGAATCAGGGGGCACCCTATAAAATGCCCATTAGCTATTCAATGTGGAAAAATGGTTTGCTTGCAGCTGAAGTTGGTAATTTGGGTCAATAAATGGTCAGATTCACATATCTTGGCCATAAATCTCATGCCATAAATCATGGCCAATGGCCAGCCTTTTCTGCCTGGTTTTTTTAACTAGACTGTAAACAGTATCAAGTACTTATAATATCTACAATGTATATTAGATTAAGTGGTACATATTTTATGTCAACCACTGGACCTAAAAGTACTAGTACACAGTGAGAGTCTGTTACATAGTCATTCATTAGTTTCACAGAATTGCTAAAGTGCCGAAAATGATTTAGTAGCCCCCAAATCATAATTTTTGTGGTATTTAGAATAATAGAGACATTAATTTATTTATTCACTCATTTAATAAATATTTAGAGTACCTAAATCAAGCACTACCTTAATCCTTGCTTAACTGAGTGATCTTTGGTAATTACTCAATCTTTCTGCCTCAGTTTTATCATATATAAAATTGAGAAAATAATACCTCCTTAGTTACTGTGATTATTAAATTAGTGAATACGTGTGGCATTCTTAGTACATTGTCTCAAACATTATAACACTAATATTTATTATTTTGTGTAGGAGACACAGTGGTTATATCGCTGCATACCAAATCACCCTAACATTTAGTGGCTAAAAACAACACATGTTTATTATTTCAAAGTTGCTGTGAGTGAGGAACCTGAGCAAGGCTTAGACGGGTATTCTGTTTCCTAGGTTTCAATCAAGGTATTCCCTGGGCTGTAGTTTTCTGAAGGCTCAGCTGTGGAAAAATTCGCTCCCTCGCTAACACAGAGTTGTTGGCAGGATTTTGTTCCTCAACAGTTGTTTGCCAGTGGCTGCATTCACTGGGTCTTCACAACATGGCCGCTTACTTCATCAAGTGTGTAACTTAATAATCCATTAGAATTGGTGAAGAAGACACAAGTCACAGGTCACAAGTGTTTTATAATCTAATTATGGAAGTAATATTCCATCACTTTTGCCATATTTATTGATTAGAAGTGAGTCATTTGGTCCAGCTCACACTTAAGGGGAGGCTATTAGACAAAAGTGTGACTACCGGGGGTTAGTCACCATTTGAGGCCATGTTAGAAGAAGCCTACCATGATGGTGAATAATATAAACTTGAGGATTATGTGTTTATTGAGGGAGACAAACACCAAAAATAATTCTAGATAAAATAGCAATTAAAAATTGTAATAAAGACTATGAATTAGAAATATAATGTTTGATGGCAAGTTACAACATTGGTACCTAATTGGAGTTGGTATATTTCAGATGAAGGTATCTCTGAGGAAATAATTTTTAGTTTTATATTTGAAGGATGAATGGAGTAGGCCAGGGAGGGACCAGGGAGGAGAGTGAACAGATGAAGTGTAGGCTCTGAGGTAGGTGAGCACCTGCAGGTGGCCTTTGCATGGGTTCTCCTACCATGGTGGCTAGCTTCTGAGATAGTGTTCTGAGAGAGAGCTCAAGGTTAAAAAGCAGAAGCAGCAGCCGAACAGCCAAGGTGTCAGGCATCTCTTCCACTGTATTATATTGATCAAATCAGTTATAAGCCAAGATCAGAGTCAAGGGGAAGGGTAATAAACTCTACCTTCTGATCGGAGGTAGACTGGAAGAGCAGCATACTTGCATAAGATCTGGCAAAATTGTTTGGGGGCTATCCTTGGAAAATAACAACCACAATCGATGATTATAGCAATGTTAATTTATATTGGAGTTAAAAATTGGATAAGTAAGAAAGGAAAGTATGTAGAAACCTCTTTAAGAAACTCGGTAGGACAGGGAGATGAGACTTGCATGGGTAATGGCAAGAAAGTGGGGCGAAGGGAGGACTTAAAGTGATGTTTGCGTGTTTCAGGGACTGATCCTATAGAGAAAAGCTTGAAGATCATGATAGAAATGGGCTGGTGGATGAAACAGATTTCTGAAAGATGAGAGGGGAAGGAATTCAGAACACAATTTTGGGAATTGGACTTTGGCAGGAGAACTTTGTCCACTGCAAAAGAAAAGAGGAGAAAGTCTGATTGGGATGCAACTAGCTGTTGAAGGCTAATTTTTCCATTAGTGTTGGAGATCCTATGCCCATAGAATGCAGAAAAGAAGTGTGTGGGCACAGCTTGAGAAGTATGGATACTGCAACAGGGTAAGGAAGCAAGGACGAGGGAAATAACCACAGATGCAGCTGAACCCTTTTCATGGAATGATCTTTGGATTAATTTGTATGTTGCTACCTCAACATGTTGTGTTGCATCATTTATTCTCATTTTCCTGAGGAGTAAATAGCACAAGGAATGCTTTATTCAGTTGTATGATCTTAAGTTAAACCAAACTGGACCAGACCCAAAAAAAAAATCCCTTTCAGAAGCAGATAGAGCCCTGTGCTTGTTTCTTCATTATCTGTGACTTTTTCCCTTGTGAAATATCTTACTGGCTTACAGATCAACACTGTCTTCAGCTTTGATTGAAGGCTTACATAAGAAATGCATCTATGAAAAAAGTCTGCACACCATTTACTGAGCATTATGATGTCCATTATTTCTTCTATAAGGCCTGGCAGATTTACTTGTTCTGAATTTTGCTGTTGGAAAATTTTCATTTTTAAAGATATAACATATTTAATATGTTGGATATTTAAAACGCTAAAGTAAACATTGGATCTTTGGGGAGGATATCAGGATCTCAGAACTAAATTTAGTGCTACACCACAGTATATATAGATGGTCATGGCATTGAGTTTAAAATCATAAATTCTGAAGTTATATTTCTCTAAGCCCCAGTTTTCTCATCCCTAAAATTAGGTAGTGGGGTGCCTGAGTGGCTCAGTCATTTGAGCGTCCAACTCTTGATTTTGGCTCAGGTCATATTCGCAGTATTGTGTGACTGAGCCCCACATCAGGCTTTGCACTGAGTGTGGAGCCTGCTTAAGATTCTCCTTCTCTCTCCCCTCCTCTCCTGCTCTCCCCCACTCACATGCACTCTCTCTCTCTAAAAAATATAATATAATATAATATAATATAATATAATGAGATATTTTGGTCTAACTTGGAGGATTTTTTGAGGATTAAATGAATTAATACCTGTGAAATACTTAGACTACTGCTTGGAAAATTATTGTTAGCATTTTTGGTGTTAATTGTATCCTTCAGTTTATAATGACTGATTTGCAAACATGGAACTTCCCAGTTTTCTGGGTTTATATTTCTAGAGTAAGCCAACATTTGTTTTATATTGCCATATTTTCTTTCCATTTCTTTCTTCTGATACACTTTCCAGTTTTTTTTTTAGCTCTTCCTATCCACTTTTGCAGAAGCTAGACTAGATGGTTTCCAAGGAATATTCTAGTTTTTCAATCATATGCAGTTTATGATTCTTCTCAATGGAGGTAGTGATAAAGGAGAATAATATATATTCAAGGCAGCATACAATCAATACGAATGGTTCCAACAGAACATAGATGGACTCTTTATTTACTTTTGAGGTGGAAGATGGATATTAGTTTAATATTTGTGATATTTTTTTTCCTATAAATGTTCTTCCGACTTGGTATGAATGGATGGGCTGAGCAAACAAATGGCTCATATCATCTTATAAAAGGCAGGATAAGAAAGCTTCAAAATTCTTGGCATGTAGGGATATGGAATCTACCAATCTAACCAAAGATTATTATTTACCATTAGCATGAGAAAAAATTTCAATGGGATATATATCATTTGAGGAAACCAGTAAAATCATTGTTACTTAAAACTTTGCATCGTGAGATAATCATTTGCATGTTTAAACAATGCTGATGAACACTTTTTCTAGAATGTCATAGAGAGAACTGATATATTAAGTAGAGGATTGGAAGAGAGAAACTCAGATGTCCTTCTAATTCTCAGTATTCATGCTTTTAGAACACTGCAACAGTGTTAGAACATGTTTCTACTCATAGTGTGATCCACTCTCTCATTTGAGATTAGGTGGATCATTTTGACTTTATCATGGGGCTAGGTGTCAGGGCCAGCCCCAAATATGGGCAAACAGACATTTCCCTCTGTATTCTAAATTAATTTTTCTGAGGCCAACTGTAGCCGTTGCTTTAAAATTTAGCTCTAACTATGCATTCTTTCAGATTATAGTATAATTGTTTTCTTCTGTATGTAGCTAAATCATTAAAAGGGTTATCAAATCCTGGTTAAGAGTTGGGCTAGTTAGGTGTACTTCTGCTGGAATTCAGAGGTTTTTTTTGTTTTTGTTTTTTTCATCTTGTATTTAGTTTGTCACAAAAGAGAGATATAACAGAGGGATTTTTTTTTAATCTCAAGTATCAGGAATTAGCTGGCTGCCACCCAGGGCTTTGAATCAGACTGGGGTATCCTTACCAGATTTGATGCTTTACTTGTACTTTTATGATTATATGGGTGTATGTTCAAAGTCCAAGGTATGAGTGAATGGGGGAAGGCTGTTATCTAGAGTCTAACGCATGAGCATTAGGACCAGCTCTTTATGTCCCGAATCTGCCAGAATGAAACTCACTTCTTTGGGAAGAACCACGGTATTGTAAAGTTACCAATACTCCACTGATAACTGTGCTGTGTTGTGTTGTGATTCTGTATTTGAAATAGCCAGACACATCATGAACTCACTGCACAGAAAGAAGATATCAGACATAGGTGTGCCCAATATTCTGGTAGGCACAACATGAATATTCAAATAGCAATCATTTTCAAGGATTGCTTTAGTGTATAACATTGATAACCAAAATGTGTCAGGGGCTTTTTCTTTTAGTCTTTGACATTGTCAAACTTTTTTTTTAATGTTCATTTATTTATTTTGAAAAGGGAGAGAGGGGCAGAGAGAGAGAAAGAGAGAATCCCAAGCAGGCTCCATGCTGTCAGGAAAGAAGCTGACATATGGCTCAGTTTTATGAACCAAGACATCATGACCTGAGCCGAAACCACGACTCAGATGCTTAAACAACTGAGCCACCCAGGCACCCCAATGATGTCAAATTTACTAGGAAAGATGGGCAAAAATGTATGAATATGGGGTTGCTTCTGTCTAATATTCCTTTTACTAGGCCATTAATGTTTTTCTTGTATTGTCCCTTAGTTATTTAAACTGTAGACTGGAAGCATTTCAATGACAGGGACTGGGATTCTTTAATTCTTTTTGTATCTTAGTCTCCTTCCTCAGCACTAGGTCCAAAGTATAGTAACTAACCCTTGAAAGTCTTTGAGTGACTAAGAAATAGGATTTGGTTCCATCTGTTAAAAAATGGTTAAGGACAACAATTTAGATGATACGATAAATTAACACTTCATGAAGTGAACAATCTTTTTTTGGAGAACTACAAAACAGGGTGGAAGGCAAGAAGATTTTGTGGAATAAAGAATAAGGGACAAAGAAGAGAAAAACAGAAAATACCTGGTTGGCTAAGATAGTACAAGTCAACCTTGTTTGGGTTGAGAAGGAACAAAATAAGTATCTCTAGAGCCCATAGTTGACTTGGGGATTGGTTGACTAGATATTCTGCATTTCTATTACTGGTAAAGCAGAGCATTTACAGGGACACAAAAGTTAACTAAGTTTTGGCTGGCTGATATGGCCTTCAGGGCAGAAGTGGCTCATTTTGGATCCAGAAAGTGATTTCAACATAATCAATGCATTAAAAATTGGACTTCTACGTTCTTGTAGTACAGATTATTCTAGGTGCTATAACAATTGAAAGGTGTGGAATTGGACTGCACACTTTTCTCCCAGTGAAGGGTTACTATGTCAAAATGAGGAAGAGGAGGAGAGGGGGCAAGAGGCAGAGAAAAGGCCCAGGATTGGAGAGCGGACTTGCTTCCCAGGGCCTGGCATGTTGCCTACCTGGTATATGGTGGCCTCTTGGTAGAGGTTTGTTGATGAATGAATGAATGTATGAAACCTAAATTAATCTGGGCAGAGGATTTGGGTTAGCTCCAAATCTCTCTACTCTTTTCATGGGAAAGCTGAATTAAATCCAGCTGGTCTTTAGATTGCCAAGCCACTTTTGAGCAAGTTCCTTTCTATTTCTTCCATTTCTATTTATTTTCCCCTTGGGTGCTGAAGAAATAAATGCTTCACCAATTATTTATTCTTTATAAGTATTGGCCTTTGTACTTGACATTTTCTTAATTGCTCACATTCTGCATATTTCCTTATTTTTTCCTAATGCTGTTCCATTCCCAGTAACATCTTACGATGAAACTCTGGTGATGAAAATGCAAAGGGGTTTCCTAGTTAAGCCTTCTCATTTGCCCTTCCCACATGTCTCTCTACACATTTTCCCTAATACCAATTTCCTTATCTAAGCTGACCATGCCACTGACTATATAAATGTGACTTTGAAGTTTCAAATGACTTGAGGTCTTCGATCTCTTGCAGAACAAAACTTGTCAAAAACAGAGATGTGTAATTCTTTTCTTTCTCAGAAATTCTACAAGGGTTTTCGAATGTGTGTGTGTCAGTCAGATTCACTGATCTAATAGGCCGCCTGAGCAGCTGGGTGAGAACATATCTGTAAGTGAATTTATACAACTCAAGCAGCAACAAGTTGAGCAGCCTTCTGGCATCTCTAGGATGTGATTATAAGAAAGAGTCTAGAGGAACTCTGAATGGCAGCAGCCCCTGACACTACAACCTTCAGTCTGCATAACTTAAAGATGAAATCCATTAGCACAGAGTCAATTTGAAAAAAGAAGAAAACCCTACTAGTTTATACTCCACAATGCTATTTTACTATAATAGCACCAATTCTTGGTGTGTCTGGGTGGTTCAGTCAGTTAAGGCTCTGATTCTTGATATTGACGCAGGTCTGGATCTTATTGTTTGTGAGTTGAGTCTGCACATTGGGCTCTGCACTGACAGTAATAAATCCTGCTTGTGATTCTATTTTTCCCTCTGTCTCTTCCTCTCCCCCACTTACTCTGTCTCTCTCAAAACTAACTAAAAAAAATATCCTCCAATTCTTGTTCACATACTACTATTTTAAAAATAGTAATGATTGTAAGATACATGCAGTTTTATATTCTGCTCTTTTCTTTTTTTAATGTTTATTTATTTTTGATAGAGAGAGACAGAGCATGAATGTGGAAGGGGCAGAGAGAGAGGGAGATATCAAATTCAAAGCAGGCTCCAGGCTCTGAGCTGTTAGCGCAGAACCCAATGTGGGGCTCAAACACATGAACTGTGAGATCATGACCTGAGCTGAAGTTGGATACTTAACTGACTGAGCCACCCATGTGTCCCTCTGCTCTTTTCTTGATGTTTATACAATTAGATTTTCTTTGATTTGTCATAGTCTACCTTGTTTCTGCCCTCATTTATCATATCTTCACCTTGCTTTTTCTTAAGTTTATTTATTTATTTTGAGAGAGAGAGAGAATAAGTGCAAGCTGCAGAGGAACAGAGAGAGGGAGAAGAGAAAATCCCAAGCAGGCTCTACACTGTCAGCGCAGAGTCTGATGTGGGCTCAAACTCATGAACAGTCAGATAGTGACCTGAGTTGAAGTCAGACGCTTAACCAACTGAGCCACCCAGGACCCTTTCACCTTCTTGAACATACTAGCTAATATTATAATTACTACTGCTTAACTTCTGAATTACTTTGTAATACACTAGACAAAACCAACCATAGCCCAGCCATAGTCAAACTTTCTCTATCCATCCTACTTATCCTTCCTCGCCTTCTCCTTCCTTTTCTCCCCATCCTGTATTTTTCTGTACCCCTTCTTTCTGGAGCAGAGAAATGGATTTAATGAATCACACTCCTAAGTTTGTAAGAAAATATTGTAATTCATCTGAGCATGGCCCTTATTTTATGGCCTTTCTTACTTCACCCCCACACTTGGGTCCCATTCACAAAATATCCTCATGTTCAGGTCATCATTTGGGGAGTTCCTTGACTAATCTGATACTTTGATGTTCCTCAGATAAGTCTCTCCTCCTCTATTTGGAAGGAGAAAATTTTCTCCTATTTTCTGTGTCCATTTGATTGTGTTGGATTCAGCAATAAATATAGTAAGAGTGGTTTTGAAATTTCAATGTGCTTGTTATCACCTGAATTGCTTGTTGAAACAGATTTTAACCCTTTCCCTCAGAATCTCTCCTTTGGTAGGTCTTGAGTGGGACCTAACAATCAGCATTTCTGAGAGATATTGGTAGTGATCAACTACTCTTTGAGAAATACTTAGAGAGTTTCTAACGTTTTGTCAAAGCACAATTGACGATTTTGAGAAAACACAATTCTTTTTTTTTTCACTTTTGTAGTTTATTATCAAGTTGGTTTCCATGTAACCCCCAGTGCTCATCCTGACAAGTGCCTTCCACCATGCCCATCACCCCCATTC